>OZ012741.1:513784121-513802684 GCA_963859935.3 Lathyrus sativus
ATGGTAAGTGCTTTGCGACAGAGAACCCTACAGTAAACGTCCGCACTCGGGATAGGAGAAGGCCTACGCCTAACCACTCCACGACCATTCAAGTTTTTGTTACGAAAATGATTTGAAAATGCACTCGGTACAGGACCGAGGTTTTAGGTGTGAAAATTGCGGAAGGAAGTTGTGAAAGCGAGACGGTGGATGAAGAAGTCACGTCTTCGTATTGAAAGACGAGTGTCGAGACCACCCTCACTACAGTGGGCATCCCAACATTCGGAGAGGAAGAAAGTCTACACTTAATCCCCTCTTTTAATTCAATACAAAGATAATTTGATTTTGAAAATTGCTTGACAAAGTTTTGAATCGAGTCGGGACAAGTAATGAAGAGAGAAAAGAGGTGGTCTCAGATCCAACATTACTTATCAATAATTTGACTGGTAATGAATTACGGAGGTCTCGTCATCGACCCAAAAGCAGGATGAAAAGTGGGACAAAATGCCCAATAACAAATGCGAAATAATATTCAACTTCCAAAATATAACATCAATATTCTAAAAGAAGTTCTAAAAAACTCTAATAAAATTATTTACAAAAACTTTAAAAGAAAAGAAATATATATAAGAAAACTTCTAAATATAATATATTTACATAATTTAAAGAAAAGTTAGAAGTATATTTACATAACTAATTTAAAAAGGTCATTATATAAAATAAGTATAACATTAACACATTAAATAAATCAGAAATAAGGCATAATTAAAATAGGGGTCAGAATAGGGAAGAAAAATTAGGAGAGGATCACTTGGGCCCTTGAGGCCCATCACCTCTCATCCCACGATGATGTTAATCAAACAAATAAAAATAAATAAAAAAAAAGAAAACCTCTTCCTCGTTGAGAACCAAACGTCTCCTTCTGCTTCTTCTGTTCAAGATAACCCACTTCAAGCGAAACAAAAGCAAGCCACAAAGCGGACAAGCTCGCATCGGAACGGCGGAAAGAAGCAAATCCACGGTAAGGTAATGACTTCACCGACCTCACAACCCTTCAACTGGGTCCGCTCGAAGCCTCTCTCTGCTTCAGATTACGTTCGCGATCCGATCTCACTCTCGATCTCTATTGTTTTACACTTCCAGATTTGGCTTTTTGGATTTGGGTTCTGGGTTGTATGAAACGATGAAGGTGATTTTGTGAAGATAGTGGTATGAAGGTGAGCTGAGGTTGAAGCTTGAAGGAAGTTTTTTGTTGGATGTTTATGATTCTGGGCTGAATCTGAAGATTTTCTGGTTTTGTTTGTGAGTGGGCTGAAGGTTGAAGTAAGGTGTGAGTTTGGAAGCTCGTCGAAGATGGGCTTGAGATTTTGTTAGTGAATGAGAAGAGGAAATATGGGCATTATTTGGGTATGAAGGTACGACGAGTTTGAGCGGTGGAGTTTGCTGTTAACAGTTTAAAGGTGAAGGTTATGAAAACTAGAGAAGTTGGGGTCGTAGCAAAACGAGCTTTCGTTTGAAGCTTTGTTGTTGCGTTTCATCCAATGCACTGTGCGGGATTCATGATGCAATCTTCATTGTGATATCGTTTAGAGGAGTGAAGCTCGGAGCTTGTTGATGATGGAGCACGAAGATGGAAATGAGCTTCGAAGGTTGAAGGGGATGGTGATTGAGAATGGAGTAATGGTCTGATGATGATGAAAATTTTGAAGATGGATGATAAACTGGTGAAGGTGGGGATATCTTCGGTTAGATTTCTGTGTTCTCGATGACGCGAAGGTTGAAAGAACAAGGGTGTTGGAGATGGAAGTTTGAAAGGTTCTTGATGTTTGGTTCTGTTGAGTGTGGTGGTTGTTTAGTGTTGTTATTGCTGAAAGTTTTGAAGGTTTGTTTAAAAATGGGAGTTCAAACCAAGTGGTGAAGATGAGCCTTGATAATGATTTGCAGAATGTTGAATGGACTAAAGATTGAGGTTTTAGAGTTCATGAAGAAGAGGAAGATTGAAAAAGCTTTTGGGGCGATTTTTGAAAGAGGGGGGGGGCTAGGGTTTGGAGGCTGAAGCTGCTAGGGTTGGCCCCCTCTTGCTGTCACTTCTCATGAGGTTTTATATGGAGAGGGTATGCAGAGGCTTGAGGTGAGGTAGTACAAGTACTTTTGTCTGTAGTGAGGTAATGTCCTTTTACCACAACACCAAATAATCTCTGATTTTACTGCTAGTAACTTGATTTTTACTGTCTGATTTTTATTTATTACCAGAGCTGCTACTGGATGCATTTTCCGATTTATCAATGGTAGTCCTGCTCATTTCTTCAGCATTGGTTGATACATCAATTTTCTGCTCATTCAACTTTGCCGAGCCAACTTCATCTGCTCCTGTTTTGATTGAAGCATCTTCTGCATCCAATTTTTCTGGAAGCTCCTCTTGATTATCTTTGGAGATTTCCTTTATAACAACATCAATATCTTCCAGGGATCTGGCTTCAATAACTTGAAGGTCTGAATTAACTTCCATATGATCTTTATATTCTTCACTATCAAGCTGATCTTTTATCGTGCTTGGCAGGATGACATCATTCACATCAACTCCTTCTTGAAGTTGCTTAAAAGCTATGTCGATATCTTCAAGTGATCTTGCTTCAAGAACTGGTATGTCATTGTCCTGCTCAACCTCTGCTGTCTTTACATCCTCTGGCAGTGAACTAACTTGAGCATCTCTAGTTTCATCTTATACAATGTCAGTATGATGCAATACACCGGCATTACCGACACTAAAATCCCCAACGGTGTTCAATTCTGACAAGAATTCCTCATCAATTTCATTCACGTAATCAAATTCATTGATATTTTCTTCATTGTTCGGAGACATGAAGCCCTCTGCTGAAGGAACTAAATTCTGTAGACCTTCATTCTGATCTTCATTTGCAATTTCCCTACGTTGCTTATGAACTTCCAAATGCGATTCACTAGTGGGTGAACGGAATTCAGGTGTGTCAGAATTAACAGAAGTTGCAGAAGAGATGAAAACAGAAGCTCCATCTAAGTCGTCATGCAATTCCCCAACTCCATAAATGGAAGTGCCAGCATCCTGTGAAGGTTCTACCTTAACATCGTCGGAGTTTTGATTTTCATTATGATCACTGGGATCCACCAATTTATCAGAGCTTGACAGATGACTCTCCAAGTCGGAGGGAGATTTGACATCGGCTTCATGTTGGCTATCAGTAGTGAAAGAAACCATATTGCTATCCAAATCTTGGTGGATATCTGTGTTACCTTGCTCCACGGAACTTGACAAAAAGGACATTATCTTGTTCAATTGGAAATATGTGTTCTTCAGTTGACCGACTTTTCTCTAAATGCTCCGTATCTACCTGTGAGAACTGTGAGTCCCCTGCCGTATGCATAGGTGAACTATTAGAAGGTATACGGTGGGTATCAGAAGGCACCGAGTCCAGAGTTTCATTATCGCCTTGGATTGGAACAGACATATCTTCATTATCTTGTCTTGATATTTCATTCGGCAGCGCATCTTCCTCCGCAGACTTATCATCTAACTTTTCAGAAGAAGCCAGTTGATAGTTTGACTCTGGAGATTCTATATCATGTCCACGAACCATGCCTGAATCAGCTACACCCTTTTCTGATACAACATCCGAAGAAAAATTTGTATCCACAAACTCAGTCACTGTTAAACCATTTTGATCAACAGAATCTGGTATAACTGCAGATGACTCCTCTGCAGCAACATTGTGCTGGTCTATATCTTCAGATTTCTCGGCACTCATTTCATGTTCGACTTCCGCATGCAGTTCAGAAGAGGCTGCTTGAGTTTTCTCATGACCAGAAGAATAATTATCCGGTCTGTCGTTGTGTGCCTCAGATTCTTTATCAGCCACATCAGCAGTAGTATTGACTGAAACAGGAGGCAACACTGTTTCAGAAATCTCTGCTGCATAATCAGAAGACACGGAAGAAAAAGATATGAGCTTTTCTGCTGTGAGTGGACTAGAATCATAAACAGGTTCTACTAGGTGGGTGTCTTCCACCTCACGACTTATATGCTGGAAGTTTGATTCCTCCATTGAAGTTTTGGGTTGAAATTCTCGATTCTGGGATGTGACCATCTTCATGCTGCAAATTTGCAGTTTTTTTTTTTGACTCATCATCAGGTATGTCGTCAATCACTTTTGATTGGAAAGACTGGCTTGATCTGCTGCTGCTCACCTCAACACTCGATTCTCTTCTCAAACTTGTTTCCCCATCATTGAATTGCTCATCGATCTCAACCTCTCGTATTGCAGGATAAAGTTCCGTCTCAGAGGGATCTTCCACCCCACCAAGCACTATTTCACTTTCTTCTTGGAAAACATCGTTCTCTTCAGCTTTTATCTATTTTTCCATATTGTTTCTGATTGAATTCAAGTCACAATTATTGTTGTTTACGCAGGTTTGTGCAGTTGTGATACGTTGTGACTGATGCGAATCATGATTTGGAGCTTGCCGTCAACTGCAGTGCATTGGATTAGGTCAGTGTGAAATCTGTGCGGTAGCGTCACCATGTGTTCAACAAGTCTTGGAAGTGTGTATCAAGGTTGTGTATTGGTTGTACGGTGTAGGGATGGTTTTCTTTGCAGGTTTGTACCGGCCATAGCAGGTAATGCCAACTGTGAGGTTTTGGCTGTACTGCTTTTATTTTGACTGCACAATTACCTGATTTTTCTTTATTCTTAACAGGGCCATAATGACAATGTTGTTTACAGGTCTTACCATGACATACGAGAAAATGCCGAAGCGGTTTTGCGAAGAGTGCGCTGTACGACCGGATTACTTTGGAATTATGGGGTCGGATGGCATGAACATTGCAGCAGCAGCTCATTATGAGAAGTGTGATGAGACGGCGTGGACTGCTGTTGATACGGCATGCGTTTCGTATGGTGGTATGGGCTGAATTTTGTACAGGCTATATGAAGTTGCAGTTGATACATTTGCATTAAGACCAAGTAGCAGTTGTACACAATTGAAATACCCGTTTAATGCGGCCATGTGAAGTGCGGTAATACCAGCATCAGCCGTCTTGTTTACAAACTTGGACAATGTACTTTGTTCGTTTTTCCTTTCCGTATTTGATCCATCTCCCACGTCAGCATCCGCACTAGCATGCAGAGTTTCATAATGAGCGCTTGGAACGAAGTCAGCCACGACAAGTCTAACGCATCAAACATGCCCAATGACAGCGACAAAGTGAAGAGCTGTCCTCCCACTGAGATAATCCGCTTTCATAACATTGCATCTGTAGAGCACAAGGGCCTGTACAACTTCCCAATGACCATGTCTATAAGCTTGCATCAAGGCTGTATGCCCACAATAATTTCTTGAATTCCTATCAGCTCCCTTCTCAAGAAACAATGCCACAATCTCGTTATGACCCTTGGAAGCAGCAAAATGAAGAGGTAAATTAAGACCAACAAAGGTTGAATATTCGGCAAGACTAGGATTGAATTCCAAAAGCATCTTTGCTTCAACCAAATCACCATCCCTGGCCGCAGATCACTGATGAAGTTTAAGACTAGGCTATGGACTTTTGGAGTTTGAGAGGAAAAAAGAAGATGAAATTGGAAAGCATTGACATGGTTTGGATTTAAAAACAGAAAAGAAATGGATCTTTGTGATTTTGTGAAAAATGTGAGCTTTTATTTTTTGTAGAGTTTTTTTGTGTATTAATGGGATTGTTGAATTTATTTTGGAATGGGCTTGTATATTTTTTGAGAATTTTGTATGGATGTGGACTTCCATGTATTTTGGAACCTTAAACTCAATTTTTCCTTGATTTGAAATTCCAATAAGACCCCAAAAGTCTTATGAACCAAATTTTGTCCTTGAATTAAATAAGATCTTAAACACAAGCATAAATCGATTTTGAATTGTGGATGGACTGAAGCTTTGGGTCAACAGGAAATCATCTCTGAATTTTTCCACTTGAATCATGATGCCCATCTCATCACTATGGATCAAGTGAAGGGGAAACTCCTTGAAAATCAAAGTATTATGATTTGGGGAATGAACTTCAGTACACCACACATAACCCCTTTAAATCAATGCACCATGACCTTGATAACAAAATAAATCCCTTTCTTGCTGATGAATTGAGTCAAACCTGGACTTCGACATATACTTCACTCATTCCTACTTAATGAACCCCAACCAAAACCTATCCAATTCAGCTCAATCTTATGATGGAAGCAACATATATATTTTTTGATTTTTCTGCCCCCTGACAATCACATATGCTTATCTGTTTGTTTTCAAGGACCTTGACTTGTCTCTGATAAGGGTAACCACTTGGTGACTTGAATATAACCTCCTTGATCAGGTTAAAAACCATTGGTAATTTTTGTTAGGCACACATTTCTTGATTCCCTGCGAACTGCAAAATGCTATGCAATGCAATGCTTACGTATGTGCTGATGCAATGAAATAAAACATAAGCCAGAGAGGTTGGTCAAATTTGGGGTACAACAGACACCTGCCCAAGGGTTCACGTGCGATCATACTATCGGAGAATGTTTGTGTATTCAAGTGATGAGAAGATGTTAATGCATTTCTTTCAGGATAGTTTGTGTGGACCGTCACTCGAATGGTACATGGGGTTGGAACCTGCTCAGGTCAATAGTTGGAAAAGCTTGGCAGAGGCTTTCGTGAAGCACTACCAATATAATAGTGACCTTGCTCCCAACAGGGTCCAGCTTCAAAATCTTTCCCAGAAAAGTAGCGAGTGCTTTAAAGAGTATGCCCAAAGGTGGCGGGAGCTTGCAGCTAGGCTGCAGCCACCGATGGTGGAACGTGAGCTGATGGATCTTTTTGTAGGCACTTTCTCTGGTATGTATTACGAGAAGTTTCTCAACTGTATGACCGGCAGTTTCTTCGACATGATACTTATGGGAGAACGCATTGAGAACGACATTAAGATTGAGAAGATTCAGGCGGGCGAAGGATCCTCAACTAGAGGAGGAGGAAAGAAGGTCTTTGGCAATAGAAGGCGTGAAGGAGAAACCAATTCGGTGTCGGGCTTCCAAGGAAGATGGAGGAATCAGCCTCACAACCAATATCAACAACAGGTCGCAAGTGTTACGATCCCCATACCACGACAACCACAACAGCAACCACAACAACAACAACTACCACAACAACAACAATAACAACGACAACAACAGCCACCTCAACAGAATCAACAAGGGTATAGAAGGTACCCAGCACGGCCCAGGATGACCGAGAGAGTGTTTGACCCACCGCCAATGCCATATTCTCAAGTACTTCAAGCATTGTTGCAATTGCAGTTGGTTCGAAAGAGGACTATGACCCCTTTAACAGGCACACCACCGCCCGACTTTGATATAAATGCACGATGTGAGTTCCACTCTAGGGCACCCGGCCATACCATTGACAACTGCAAAGCTTTCAAAAATAAGCTGCAAGATTTGATCGATAGTAAAGCAGTAGACTTTTCACATGATGCACCAAATGTGGAGAAAAACCCTATGCCAAATCACGGGCCGGCTGGGGTTGGTGCTGTTTTGATTGAGGAAGGGTTGGATCTGGTAGCTGACGTGAATGAGCTAAAAACTCCTTTAAGCTTCGTGAAGGAGAAATTGTTGAAGGGGGGAGTGTTCCCAGGATGCAATGAAGGGTGTGACAATTGTTTAAGCCATCCCGAGGGGTGTGAAGATTTGAGAAGATATATCCAAAGCATGATGGATGAAGGAACCTTGCAATTTGACCGAACTGCAGAGAAGAAGCCTGTTGAGGTAACTGTTGAAGAGCAAGGTGAAGTCGCAACAATTTCAATCCCATACAAAACAATTATTATTCCAGTGCCTCCAAGGCCACCTACCATCACTATCACTAAGGCAGACCCTGTGCCATATGAAAGTACTAAGGCTATCCCATGGAATTATGGAGCCGAGGTATACTGTAACGGGCATAAGGTAGAACTGGAAAGCCTACCTGTTGATTCAGTTGATAATCTTGTTGGATCTGGAGGGATTACGAGAAGTGGTAGAATCTTTGCACCGCCCGAGGTGGTGGCGGAGAAAGCTGATAAAGGAAAAGGCAAGTTGGTAGAAGAAACTCCTCAGGTGGTGGGGAAGGAATCTCTAGCAAAGGATATGGAAGAGTTCATGAAATTAATTAGAAAAAGCGACTACAAGATAGTCGATCATCTGCAACAAACTCCTTCTAAGATCTCCATACTATCATTGCTAATGTGTTCAGAAGCGCATCGAAATGCGTTATTGAAGGTTTTAAGCACTGCTTACGTGCCACATGAAAGATCGGTTAATCAACTCAAAGAAGTTGTGGCACATGTAAACGCAGGAAACAGTCTGGGATTTACCGATTTGGACTTAACGCCAAAGGGAAGGAAGCACAACCTGGCGTTGCACATTTCATTGGAGTGCCGAGGAACTGTAATGTCGCACGTCCTTGTTGACATAGGTTCATCTTTGAATGTGCTTCCCAAGAAAGCTTTAATGAAGATAGATCATCAGGGTCTTTACTGTACACCAAGTGACTTGGTTGTGCGAGCCTTTGATGGAACCCGAAGATCTGTTTTTGGAGAAATAACGCTGCCTATCCAAGTTGGCCCAAAGGTGTTTGAGGCGGTATTTTACATCATGGACATTCAGCCTGCTTACAGCTGTCTGCTAGGTCGTCCATGGATACATTCTGCTGGTGTCGTTACTTCCACATTGCATCAAAAGCTGAAGTATATGGTTGAGGGCAGTGTTGTGACCGTCTGTGGGGAGGAGGACATAATGATCAGTCACCTGTCATCTTTCAAGTATGTTGAAGTGGATGGCGAGATTCATGAGACTTTGTGTCAGGCTTTCAAAGGGGTTCAGATTAAAGATAAGTCTCCCGCCGTAATCAAAGAACCAACAGTGGCCATGTCTTCATTCAAAGGGGCTCAAGCGGCAGTTCAAGCAGGGGCAACCCAAGGCTGGGGTCAAGTTCTGGATATTCCTAACAAGCTAGACAAGTTCGGCTTAGGATATCGTCCGTCTTCTTCGTTCTCGCAAAGCGCGCCAAGGTTCAAGGGGCCAGTTGTGTTTACTCCGGGAGGAGTCAATTTCAAAAGGATCAATGCTGTATCTGACAATGAAGACGGAGATAGTGATTGTGACATGGACGCGTGGATCAAGCCAAGCACTCCAGGACAGAAGCTATGCAATTGGTCCATCGAGGAATTTGTCCAAGTGACACGTGAACAGTAATGACTTGTTTTATCATTTTTTTGTGTAACCCTATGTTCCACCCGAAGCATAAGGGTATTCTATTAAGGGCCTATTTGCTTATGTTTGAACACTTTTTGTCATTAATCAAAGAGCGTTTTCGCATTCAAATTTTGTGATCTTTGTTTTTCTTCTTTTTGTTTTCTAACAATAAAATGGCAATGTGGTTTGTGTTTTTTTTGTTTGCATATCATTTAAGCATAAAATCATCATCATTGCAGGTTACACATTTCAGATGCCATCGACTCAGACTCGCCTATGACTTGTTGTGACTTTGACAATCCGATCTTTCAAGCAGAGGGAGAGATTTACGAAGACAAAGACCTACCCGAGGAGCTTGCTAGGTTATTGAGATAAGAAGAGAAGGTCATTTTGCCTCATCAGGAGGAAGTTGAAGTCATTAATCTAGGAACTGAGGAGGATAAGAAGGAAGTCAGAATAGGGGTTGCGCTACAAAATGATGTCAAGCAGAGACTGGTTGAGTTACTACAAGAGTATAAAGATGTTTTTGCTTGGTCATATGAAGATATGCCTGGACTCGACACAGACATTATGGTCCATCACCTGCCTCTTCGAGAAGGTTGTCATCCTGTTAAACAAAAGTTGAGAAGAACCAGGCCTGATATGGCAGTGAAGATCAAGGAGGAAGTTCAAAAGCAGTTAGACGCCGAATTTCTTACCGTGACAAACTACCCCCCGTGGGTCGCCAACATCGTACCTGTGCCTAAGAAGGACGACAAGGTCAGGATGTGTGTTGATTATAGGGACCTGAATAGAGCAAGCCCAAAAGATGATTTTCCGCTCCCCCATATTGACTTGCTCGTTGATAACACCATGCAATACTCAGTGTTTTCTTTCATGGATGGTTTTTCCGGGTACAATCAAATTAAGATGGCGCCAGAGGATATTGAGAAAACGACTTTTATCACACCTTGGGGGAAGTTTTGCTATAAGGTGATGCCTTTTGGTTTGAAGAACGCAGGGGCAACTTATCAACGAGCAATGGTGACCCTCTTTCACGACATGATTCATCATGCGATCGAGGTTTATGTCGACGATATGATTGCAAAGTCCCAGACAGAAGAGGAGCATCTGGTGAATCTTCTAAAGTTGTTTGAGAGATTGAGAAAGTTCAAACTGAGGCTGAATCCAAACAAGTGTACGTTCGGCGTATGATCAGGAAAGTTATTCGGGTTTATTGTCAGTGAGAAAGGTATTGAGGTTGATCCCGCGAAGACCAAGGCAATTCAAGAAATTCCAGCACCGAAGACCGAGAAACAAGTTTGTGGTTTCTTAGGTAGATTGAACTACATTACTCGGTTCATATCTCACCTCACAGCCACTTGTGAACCATTGTTTAAATTATTAAAGAAAGATCAGGCGGTCGTTTGGAATGAGAATTGTCAGAACGCGTTTGAGAAAATAAAAGAGTATTTGCAAGAACCTCCAATACTGATACCTCCAGTGGATGGAAGACCTTTGATTATGTACTTAACGGTTCTTGAGAATAGTATGGGTTGTGTCCTTGGTCAACACGACGAGACTGGAAGAAAAGAGCATGCTATCTATTATCTAAGTAAAAATTTCACAGATTGTGAGTCCCGTTACTCAATGCTCGAGAAAACGTGTTGTGCACTCGCTTGGGCCGCCAAACGTTTAAGACAGTACATGCTTAACCATACAACCATGCTGATTTTGAAGATGGATCCAATCAAGTATGTCTTTGAAAAGCAAGCGCTCTCAGGAAGAATTGCCAGATGGCAAATGGTACTGACAGAGTATGACATTCAATATGTTTCTCAGAAGGCCATCAAAGGAAGCGTTCTATCAGAGTACCTTGGCGAACAGCCTATCGAAGACTATCAGCCGATGAAGTTTGATTTTCCTGACGAAGACATTATGTTCCTCAAGATGAAAGATTGTGATGAACCATTACCAGACGAAGGTCCTGAACTTGGCTCCCAATGGAAGTTGATATTTGACGGCGCAGTCAATTCATATAGAAGTGGAATTGGGGCAATCATTACAACACCCCATGGGTCTCACATCCCATTCACTGCTAGATTGACGTTTCCCGTCACCAATAATGAGGCTGAGTATGAAGCGTGTATCATGGGTCTCGAAGAAGCTATTGATTTGAGGATCAAGAATCTCGATGTATATGGCGATTCAGCGCTAGTTGTGAATCAAATTGAAGGAGAGTGGGAAACTCGTCAACCTAATTTGATTCCTTACATGAATTATGCAAGGAGGTTGTTACCTTTCTTCGACAAGGTGAAGTTTCATCATGTACCGCGAGCAGAAAATCAAATGGCAGACGCTCTGGCAACACTGTCTTCGATGTACAAAGTTAATTTTTGGAATGAAGCTCCCCGAATAGTTATCTCCCGACTTGATAGACCCGCTTTCATATTCGCCATTGAGGAAGCCTCCGATGGCAAGCCGTGGTATTTCGACATCCAGAATTTCCTTAAGAACCAAGAGTATCCGACTGGGGCATCTAGTCGCGATAAGAAGACTCTAAGGAGATTGTCTGGCAATTTTTATCTGAATCAGGATGGTGTGCTTTATAGAAGAAATCATGATTTAGTGCTGATAAGGTGTGTGGATGAAAAAGAAGCAAACTTGCTTATGGAGGAAGTCCACGAGGGTACTTTTGGTACGCATGCAGGCGGACATGCCATGTCTCGAAAGATATTGCGAGCTGGGTATTATTGGCTCACGATGGAGTCAGACTGTTTCAAATTCGCGAAGAAATGCCATAAATGTCAAATTTATGCCGACAAGATTCATGTGCCACCTTGTCCTCTGAATGTCATGTCTTCTCCATGGCCCTTTTCCATGTGAGGCATTGATATGATTGGAAAGATTGAGCCTACTGCATCCAATGGACATTGTTTCATCCTAGTGGCCATCGACTATTTCACCAAATGGGTCGAAGCAGCTTCTTATGCCAATGTCACCAAGCAAGTTGTAGCCCGATTCATCAAGAGGGACATCATCTGCCGATATGGAATACCCGAAAGGATCATTACTGATAATGGATCTAACCTGAATAACAAGATGATGAAAGAGTTGTGCCAGAATTTCAAGATTGAGCATCATAACTCTTCTCCCTATCGTCTGAAGATGAATGGCACGGTCGAGGCAGCCAACAAAAATATCAAGAAGATAGTACAGAAGATGGTTGTGACCTATAAAGATTGGCATGAGATGTTGCCCTTTGCTTTACATGGATATCGCACCTCGGTGCGTACTTCAACTGGGGAAACTCCCTTCTCATTGGTATATGGTATGGAAGTTGTCCTGCCACTAGAAGTCGAGATACCTTCTTTGAGAGTTTTGGCTGACGTCAAACTGGATGAAGCAGAATGGGTGAAGAATAGGTTGAATCAACTCAGTTTGATGGATGAGAAAAGGTTGGCGTCCATCGTATACGGTCGTCTATACCAAAGCAGAATGAAGAAAGCCTTCAATAAGAAGATACGTCCTCGAAGCTTTTAGGCGGGTGATTTAGTGTTGAAGAGGATCCTCCCGCCACAAAATGATCACAGAGGCAAATAGACTCCCAATTATGAAGGTCCGTACGTTGTAAGAAAAGTTTTCTCTGGAGGGGCTTTATTACTTTCAACTATGGACGATGAAGATTTCACGTCCCTTGTGAATGCGGACGCAGTTAAAAAATACTTTGCTTGAAAAGACCCGCTGGAAAGAAATAGAAAGTTCAGGCAAAAATGGGGCATCCCAGCGAACCATAAAAGGATAGGTTCGGGCAAAAATTAGGGATAAAAATAAAAAGATGTAAACCCGCAAAGTTGAAAACCTGAAAAGGCGACTTTGGAAAAAATAGGTATCCCGGTGAATCGAAAACTCGCAAGGGCGATTCAGGCAAAAGTTAGGGATTTGAAAAGCAAACAACTGCAATCTGCGCACGACATCATGATCACAGTGGATTATGGGAGGACCCGAGAGTCCTAGTCAAGTCAATCTCTTCCGAAGACGAAGTATTGGAAAAGCATCAAAGTCATACGAGTCATAGATGAGTCGTCCCATGGTGGTTGTCTGCACCACATTGCCGACATTTTGTAAATCTTTTTGCATTTCCTATTTTATCTTTGCGCAACTTTCTCATTTTAGGAGTTGCATCCTTTGTAAATTTGCCTATTTTCAGGCTGTTTATCAATAAAACATACTATTCAGAAAATCTTTGTGTGCTCTATTTCAGCTTTTGCTTTTGTTTGTGAAAAAACGCCCGATGTTTTTGATGATTTTTGCACCTACATAAACTTGCAGGCCTCGGCCAATAACTGTTAAAACTTTGATTTAACTGAACAACGTCACGGATGATGACCAAGATAACCTTTGTTGTGTAGTATCTTGTTTGCCCTTGCAGGTTTGTTACCCTTGGGGCATCTCTATAAAAAGGTACGGATGGAGCTGTTCGCCCCAGCCCGAGTTTGTTCCCCAGCAATTAAAAGTGGTTTCTTTGCCCCAACATGGTGGCGCGCGCGTAGGTGTACGGTTATCCCTAGTAGTTGGTCGACACACATTTCTAATCCCCGCGGAGTACATGTGCATGCTTACTCCCCATACAAATCAAGATGACAGACTGAGGTCTCCAGTCGAGTCGAATCCCCCAACAGGTCAAGATGTTGAGTACATATGAAAGTTTATCTCCGGCAGAGTAGGGTCATTCCTAAGGAGTGGATGTGGAATTATTCCCCAACAGTGGAGTGAATCCAGGGTTTGCATCCCCAGTACGAGTTTGTTTGCACTAGACATCTCTAGTCCTTTCCCCCAGCGGAGTGGGCTCCCTTTGTTTAGCATTTATTTTGCTAGAGCAGTTCTGTTGCATCTGCATGCGTACATAGCATCTACCCAAAATGCGTAGCATTTCCATTTCATATGGAGCATTACGCCATTTTTAAACATATGTATTTTAACATAAACCAGGTTGTTACCTCTTTGCTTTCAGGTATACTCTACAGGTGATTGTCATCCCTGCCCATGCGGACTGCGTTTGCGAAGCTCTTTCCTCCAAATGTTTCGGTTTTCTGACAGCGAAGTTAGATTGTTGTTTCTCTGACAACGAAGTTAGATGTCTGTTTTTTTCTAATGGCGAGATTAGATGTTCATTTTCTGATGGCGAGATCAGATGTTTGTTTTCTGACGGCGAAGTTAGATTGTTGTTTTCTAACGGTGAAGTTAGATGTATTTTGTTCTGATGGTGAAGTCAGACGTTGGTTCTCTGATGGCGAAGTCAGACGTCGTTTCTCTGATGGCGAGGTCAAATATTTGGTTCTCTAACGGCAAAGTCAGACGTTGGTTTTCTGATGGCAAGATCAGATGTTCGTTTTCTGATAGTGAGATCAGATTGTTTGTTCTCTGACGGCGAAGTTAGATTGTTGTTTTCTAACGGTGAAGTTAGATGTCTATTGTTCTGATGGTGAAGTTAGACGTTGGTTCTCTGATGGCGAAGTCAGACGTTGTTTCTCTGATGGTGAGGTCAAATACTTGGTTCTCTGATGGCGAAGTCAGACGTTGGTTTTCTGATGGCGAGATCAGATGTTCGTTTTCTGATGGCGAGATCAGATTGTTTATTCTCTGACAGCGAAGTTAGATTGTTGTTTTCTGACGGCGAAGTTAGATGTTAGTCCTCTGACAGAGAAGTTAGATTGTTGTTTTCTGACAGTGAAGTTAGATATTTGTTCTCTAACTACGAAGTTAGATGTTTGTTCTCCGACGACGAAGTCAGACCTTTGATTTGCCGGCGGTGATGTCGGAATTATTTCTATCTTTTGGTTTTCTGGCGGTGATGTCAGACTTGTGTCACCTTCGATTTCCTGGCAGTTGTGTCGGATTTGTTATTCAATTAATTCTGGTTCCTGACGGCGTAGTCAGGATATTCTTCAATTTAGTTACCTCCGGAGATTTTTGTTTGCAGTATGGTTGGAAAATTTCCGAGTTCTTTGGGTATTCAACCGTCTTTTACCTTGATTGTTTGAAAGCCGTTTGCTTTTCATCCATTCAGGTCTAAGTCACTTGAATAGGGGCAGCTGTTGTACCCCAAAATTTTCCCAACCTTTTCTTTACTTGGTTTATGTTTCATTTCATTGTTTTAGCATATCGTATTGCATAACATTTTGCATTTACAGGGGATCAAAATATATGTGTTTTACAAGAGGAGTTTGACAAGGGTTATAAGCCTAATCAAGAGGTCTTATTCAAATTATCAAGTGATTATCATCATCAGAAGAGGGACAAAGCCCTTTGAGAACAGATAAATGTATGTGGTTCACCTCCTATCTAGGAGGCCATTTGAAGGTCATCTGAAGACCACAAGTCCATGTTTATGGATGGAGTTTGTCATTGAATCTCATTATAGGCCTTGAGGGTTACTATGGAGCTCATCTAAGTGTTTATGCCAAGTGCTAATGGCCACAGTGGAAGCTAGTGCAATTAGGATTTTCATCTGGTCAACTGTGAAACTGAAGGAGATTAAGAATCAATTCCAAGTCTTTATGATCATGGAATGTTGTGTTGAAACATATGAGATTACATTTCAAGATTAATTCATCAAGAATCAAGAGTGTGAGAAGTTACTGAGCTAGGGTTTCTAAGCTTCCTCAGTGTAAAATCCCCTATTCAGTGCCTAACTTCAAGACCACCTATCTCAAGATACAAGTGTAATATCACTTTAGGGTGGACATGAAACTTGTAGAGCTTTTTCTTAGCTTTCCGAAAAGTACTATAAGTCCTCCATTGGATTTATAGAACTCTAGTTGTGAAGCTGACAAGTTACAGGTCCCCAGATGAATGTGATTTCAGTCAACAAAAGTCAACTGACTTCCAAGACATTTTTGACCTAGAAGAATGTTTCTCCTCAACTTCCAATGAACATGAAAGTTGTTCCTTATGATCTTAGCTTTCCAAAAAGTCCTAGAAGTCCTTCATATGATTTTTAGAGCTCAAGTTATGAGGCTTGCAAGGCAGGGGTATTTTGGGAAAGTAAGATTATAGGCCATTTTCATTATAGGTCCATTTCACCACTTTGCACACTTCAAATGGAAATCTTTCCAACATCAACGTTGCTCCAAATGGGGTCATTTGCATTTTCAAACATCAAGGTATCAAAGATTTGACTTGGATTGAAGAATTCCTAGAGAAATTTTCATGGAAAAAGGATTTAAAAATGGAAATTCACAATTAATTCATTTGGAAACTTTTTGAATCAACTTTGTGCATTTTTTGAGTGCCAATAACATTTCAAACACAATGCCACTTTTTGATTTGGAATTTGAACTCAAATTAATGGCCATTTTCAAGCTTTCTTCAATGATAAGTAACATTTCAAAAAACCACCATAAAGCAAAATTAAGGAGGAAATCTCATTTGGTGGATCAACATGAACATAGTACAAGTGAACCATGCCTATTTGACAGCCTAGATAGTGCATTTTCGTGTAGCTCCAAAGCCAAAAAAGTGGGAAAAATTCAAAATTGTTTTGGGCTTTATGAGCTTCCATTGGGCTTCCTTTTGACCTAAATCCATCATACATAAACTCAGAAACATTCTCCAAGCTTGATAACTCAGATTTTGGTGAGAAAAAGAGGGAGAAAACTTGAGAAAAAGTGAGAGAAAAGTGATTTTCGTTTTTTTATTTTCTTTGAGTTTCAACCACTTTTAAACATCCAAACACCTTCCTTGAGTGATTTAGAACATTTCTGGATAGTTTCTTTTAAGCTTTGGTTGCACATTGAACCATTGTTGAAGCGTTTTTGAGGTTACTAATTTTTCAAAATATCTCATGGTTTAAGCTTCTATTTCATGCCATTTTTGCATATTATTCATCCTTGTATATCATAGATCATTTCTGGTATCATTTGGTGGTTGCTTGTTGAACTTTAAATTTTGAGCTCCAAACTTGTAGCTTTCGTTTTTCTTTATTCATGAGCTTTTAGGTCTTTTTAATGGCATATTATCGATCCTTGCGACGAGTAGTGTGATTTTGGTATAAAAAACGTGAAAAAAGGTACAAAAATGAGCGAACCGGGTTGGGGTTGTTGAACCCGCGGCGGCCGGACCTCCTAGTAGGGATGACCGGAAAAACCAGTCCGGCGGCCGGCCGCCCCCCCCCCCCCCCCCCCCCCCCCTTTTTTTTATTTTTCTGAGTTTGTTTTTTTTATTATTTGTTTATGGGCTTAAGTGATATGTGTTGTTCGCACCCCTTCCCTGGAGGCCTACGCGTTTTGGCCTGTGATTCATTGTTATTGGCACCAAAACCTTTTCCATTTATTTCCAGTTTTTTTACTTAAGTTTTTGTGGTTGTTGGGCTTAGGGGCGCATGCTTTCAGCACCCCCCAGGGAGGCCCAATCCGTTATTTTCCTTGTCTGGGTTTCTATTTAGCACCCAGTTTTATTTATTTTTCATGGTATTTTCACTTTAGTTTTATTTTGTTCTGTTTAGAGAATAAATTAATTAAAACACTTCCAAAGGTCATAAAATCCCAAAAAAAAAATATGTTTTAGAATCCTTGAGATGTCCTCTTATTTTTAGAATTTTTTTTTTTAATTTTATGATTTATTTTTTATTTAAAAAAGGGATTTACCATTGGAAGTGTCTTATTTGATCTAGTTTTTGACATACTTCGTTCTTGAATTTATTTCTCTCATTTCCTTTGGCTCCAATGAATAAGGTTCAATCCTCATATCAATGATGATTTGAATAATTTTTTAGGACCATTTTTCCCCTGACTTGTTGACTTTTGAGTTGACTTTTGATGCATTTCATTTGACCCTAAACAACCCTCCTTCACAATGGAGCACCCTTGTGAATCAATTTCTATAGTGATGTTGTGAGGTGACCTTGATTGAGTTCTTTTGGCCTCTAGTTGCCAACATGTTTATGAGCTTCTAGCATTTTATTTATTAATTTTTGAATCATTTTCCTATTTTTAGAGTAACTTGCAAGTCAAATTACTCAAAGGGAGGTTCACACATACATCATGACCTAGTTTGACTTGGATATGACAATTTAGGATCCTTTAAGCTCTCAATGCCTATTGTTTCATGTTGCTAACATGTTAAGGATGATTCTTGCTCATTTTTAGGACATTATATTGTGTTTAGCTTGTTCTTTTGTGGGTTTACTTTTGAGTTGCCAATTAGGGTTTCATATTGAAACATGCTTGCAATCCTTTGAGAACTTGCTTGCATTTCCTTGTGGTTTACTTGCCTTTTTCTTTTGAGAACTTGTATTTCATATCCCTTACTGTCCAATGACATAGGAGTGTCATTTAA
>OZ012741.1:513803184-513952323 GCA_963859935.3 Lathyrus sativus
TTCATGTAATAAGCTTATATTATTGCTTGCCAAAAGGATATCATCTACATCTAGTACCAAGAAAACGAATTTACTTCCACTGAACTTTTAGTATACACAGTTATCGACCGAATTAGTCTCAAAACCAAATGAGGATATTACTTGATGAAATTTGTAATACCATTAACGGGAAGCCTGTTTAAGGCCATAGATGGATTTCTTGAGTTTGCAAGCCATAAACTTTGGGTCTCCTGACACAAAGTTTTCTGGTTGGATCATATATATTGTCTCTTCAATGTTTCCATTTAGAAAAACACAGTCTTTACATCCATCTGATGCAATTCTAAACCAAAATGAGCTACCAATGCCATCACGGTCCTAAGAGAGTCTTTCGAAGAAATTGGAGAGAAAGTCTCTTTATAATCAATTCCTTCCTTTTGAGTAAATCCTTTTGCGACAAGACGAACTTTACATCTCTCAATGTTACTCTTTGAATCCATTTTGGTTTTAAATATCCATTTACGACCAATGGGTTTCATTCCTTCAGGTAATTTAACAAGATCCCAAACATCATCGTCAGCCATCGACTTCATCTCATCCTTCATGGAATCAACCCATTTAAGAGAGTTTGGACTTCGTATAGCTTGACTAAAGTTAATAGGATCTTCCTCATTCAAACCAATGCCATCCTTACATTCCTGAAGAAATACAACATAATCATCTGAAATTGCACTCTTCCTCTCTCTAGTGGATCTTCCTAATGGTGGCTCTTGAGGTTATTGAGTTTGAACTATAGGTGGTGCTTGAGGAAGAAACTCAGTATTGTCTTGTTCTTGAGGGATGTTACGAATAACATCATTGTTTATTTCAGGATCTATTTCTGGAACAAAGATAGGTACGAAGACTTGATCATTGTGAGAAACAGTTTTTTCATCAAAGACAACACGCTTTATGCTTCCTTCCCCTCCAAACTCTACATCATCAAGAAATCTTGCATTTCCCATTTCAAAAAAAGTTCTAGTGATAGGATTGTAAAATGTATACTCGTAAGAGCGTTCAACATATCCAATAAAATAAGAGCTAAATGTCTTTGCGTCCAACTTACCTTCATGAGGCTTATAAGGCCTCGCTTCAGCTGGATATCCCCAAATGTTCAAGTGCCTAATACTGGGAATTTTCCCAGTCCAGAGCTCATAAGGGGTCTTAACTACTACTTTAATAGGTACTCTATTAAGAATATAGACTACGGTTTTTAATGCTTCTCCCCAAAATGATTCTGGAAGAGAAGAATGATTAATCATACTTTTTACCATATCCTTAAGAGTCCAGTTTCGTCGTTCTACAACTTTATTCATGTTGGGTTTTCCCTGCATTATGTATTGCGGAACAATTCCACACTCATTGAGTAAAAGCGCAAAGGGTCTTGTACGTTGTTCCCCTAATCCATCATACCTACCATAGTATTCACCACCGCAGTCAGATTTGATAGCTTTTATTTTCTTTCCAAGTTGAAGTTTGACTTCAGCTTTGAATGACTTATACACATCCAAAGATTGAGATTTCTGATGAATCAAATACAGGTAGTCATACCTCGAGTAATCATCTATGAACATAATAAAATATTGTTGTCCATTCCAAGAACTTGTAGGGAAATGACCACATATATCAGTATGAATTAGTTCTAAGACATCCTTAGCTCTTTCAGCATGGAAATTCCTCTTGTTTGTCTGCTTACCCTTGATACACTGAATACAGACTTGAAAGTCCGGCAAATCAAGGAATCTAAGAATACCTTCCGTCATAAGCCTTTGAATTCTTTATTTAGATATATGTCCTAATCGCTTATGCCATAAAGTGGCGGAATTCTCATTTAATTTTTGTTTTGTACCATGTGACTCTATTTGCATTATTTTATTATAAGAACATTCAATATCAAGCATATAAAGATTATCATTCAAAGAACCATAACCAACAACATTTTAATCATATGAGAGGCTAAATTTATTATTTCCAAACGAGCAAGTATAACCTGATTTGTCTAAAATAGAAATAGAAATTAAATTCCGTTTAATAGACGGTGCAACAAAAGTCTCAATCAAATCCAAATGAAAACCAGTCTTTAATAATAATCTAAAAGTCCCTATAGCCTCTACTGCAACTTTATTACCATCGTCCATATATATGAATCTTTCAGCATCACTTGGCAGACGGCTCCACAAGCAACCCCTTCTTTTAACGCCATGCGACATACTTGGAACACTCTTTATTCATGTGTCCAACCATTTTGTATAAGAAGCAAGTGACCTCCTTAGGTTGTTCATTTGCCTTCTCTTTTTGAGAAAAATTTCCCGCAGGTTTCTTTTGGGTTCTCAGTAATTGTTATGGGACGCTCTTCCCTTAGGGATACGTCTAAGTCCTACATCCAAGAATGATCTCAACATATTATTTTCAAGACTTGAAGTTTATCTCACTCACCATAGGGATAAAGTTTATGCAAGCAACAAAATTTAAAGCGGTAGCAGCGACAACTGGATCGATTGAAAAGGACAACAATCATACAACCTTAGTAGGCACGACAAATAGACATGAACAATATTGTTTATATGCAAATTAAATAAGACCTGAACAAGATACCAAAAACACCATTAATTCTCAATATTTGATTGCAAGAATTAATTGTAAGCGATACTCTCACACAATGATCAAATATGAGTAATAAGTCCTATCAGGACGTCTTTGACATCAATCATCAACCACATGGATAAACTTAAAAATTATTACATATTTATCATTATAGGTATGCAATTATTCAGCCAAACTGTGTCTTCCTTTTGCCCGACCATAACAGTTTGCATGAATAATTACACACTACATCTTTTGTGATTTTGATTTAATCAAATTTACACAACAGAGGTAACTTTTGCAACTTATTGTTTCAATCCACTAAACCAAAATTACTAGATATTTTTAATTTAATAAATTAAATGGGAAGACCTTAAAATTTACACAACCATTACCCACAAATGTAAATCCAAAATTGTATGTTTATATGATCGCTTAATAATCAAATGATTATCAAATTATCCTAATTATTCAAAAAAAATACTCGCATAATTAAGTCTGAAAAATTAAACACAATCAAAATTAAACACATGATTATGTCTATGTCATGTACATACCGGTATAATAAACCGATTGTACTCGAAGGGTGTTAAAAAATTTTAAATTAAATTAACACTCATAAAAAAATTTCTTAATAAAATAAAATTACTATTTAAATTTACCTCACAATTAAAAAAAAAGTTGAATATACAAAATAAAAATTGATATAGTTAAACATTATCGATTCAAAAAACAGTAACTAAATGAGGTTTTCCCAAATCCCATTTAGTTACACATAGTGATAACTATCTGTATCTAAAAACAACCAAATCAACTTTTTACACCAAATTCACAATGATACGTGTATATATAATTCATATTATAACAACCTCAACACTTCTTTTGAGATATTACCATAAATTAAGGCCAAAAGGATGAAGAGAAACCTCATTTGCCTTAAATACAAAACATAGTAAAACACGATAAATAAAAAATAGGATTAACATTTCAAAATACTTGGCGTTGATGAGAGGGGAAAGGAACCCTCATCATCCTACTGCCTAAAAAAACACCTTACGATAAACAACTCCCCCTTACGATAACAATAAAAAGTTGAACAATATATTCAATAAAACTCATAATAATATATCATTTGAATTAATAATTTAATCATAACTTAATCTCTTATACCATTTGTTAGAATTAGATTAATAACAATTAATCAAAATATACATGCTCAAGAAATTATAATATATAATTTAGATGCAGAAATCAAGCGTGTATAAAACTAAAGGATCGATAAATTGATTTTAGAATATATGGAGCCATTGAGAAGAAGATGCCTTTGATAATAATCCTAAAATTCAGAAGTTGATGACTTTTGTGGTTCTTCCTCAATCAGTACTCCTTATGCCTAAAATTCTCTTCAGATGGGGAGAAGAGATAATTTGCTTGTGTACGGTATATTGGAGACCATAACCTATATATAGTGTGATGACCAATTAGAGTTTCCATCATTCCCAAACATCCACTCATATTTGAGTCCATACCCAATTATTTAATTAATTAATTAATTAATTAAATCTAATTAACTTTTTTAACATTATTTGATCACTTAATTATTTAAAGGCACTTAATTGATAAAATAGTTAATATAATAAATAAATATATTTGACCACATAATTATTGAAATATTAATATATTACTATATTATTAAAATATTCCAACAATGTGTTGTTGTATATACGGTACTTACAATCACGGTACTGGGACCGTTGTTGTATTCTAGAAAGCGCACGCCATATCACAACGGTTAGTTAATCCAACTATTATGATAGAATCTGGTCAGTGTTCAATATCACAACGATTAGTTAATCCAACCGTTGTGATAGAATCTGATCAGCTTTCAATATCACAACGGTTAGTTAATCCAACCGATGTCAAAACTTCTTCTGTTTTAAATATGCAATTCTCTACTTTTCGAATTCTTCCCATTTTTTTTATCCTGTAACTATTGTAACCATATCATAGAATTTACAACAACCTATATTTTTGTTAGTCATGCATAACGAGCATACAAAATAGCTAACATTATGCATCAAAAGCCAGAATTAATATTTACATCAAACACATGTACAATATGTTTAAGTCAAAAGTAATATTCACAACATCAATACAAAAAGCGGGTCTTTTGGTTGATTAAACATCCATCGAATAAAAATCGGGTCCAATATTGCATAAATACTTGATTTATTTAACTCTATACAAACACGGTGAATGTACCTAAATGGTTAAAGAAAATGAATAAATTAAGGGAGGAAATACAAAAAATAATAATGTTCTATAATGACATGTATATTCAACTATATACTTATATGCACCAAACTTGCAATATCCCTACGTCCAGCCACTTATATCCACCGAGAAAATCTCTTACATCATCAAGACTGTAATAAAATAACTCAAAACATGGATAGTGTTCTAGCGGGAGAGGTTGCACATCATTTATCACCGCAATGTTCAAGTATAGCGTGGTGATTTCATTTTTGTTAGGGTCTATTATGTCGTTGCAGTTATCTAGTGGGGGAGGGGATGAACAATTAATTTCTTTTGTAGAAGCACGACCTACAATACTTCTACTTGGAGTTTGATCATCATTATCATCACCGTCAACATAATGGTGTTCTTCATTTGTACGTTGTTCGAGGTTTTCACTTAATCTCTACATCATGATATTCAATTAGAACATAAAACAAAAATACGCAGAATATATATCAACTAAAGCACTAACATCTCAAGTAAATCAAATACCGAATATAACTCTTGAAACCTTTCCACATCTTTCTTCCTTTTTTCCCTCTCCTCTTCTAACATCATTCTTTGTTCTTCTAATTGCTTCTCAACATTCTCAATTGTTGTACCCCAAAATTTTTTCCCATACTTTCTAACCCTAACTGGCTTGTTGCTTCATAATCATATGCATTTGTCCACTAGGTCATACATTCATAAACATTCATGTGCATAAGATCCTAAGGCATGGGATCAAGGCCTTCTGAAAAATCAAGCTTTCTATTGGTCTGAGGTTTCTATTTTATTGGAAGATTAATTTCACTAGTGTTTTCATGAATCTTGGAATTAGAGTTCAAACTATCATCGTCATGAGCATATTTATGTGTCACACTATTATATTATTCAAGGGTTCTAAATGTCGCCAAATACTTAGGGTTGCATCAAGGGATCAGGGCGTGAATTTATGTGCCATGGATTTCTTTCTAAGCAAGCCATAAGGCTATTCTCCCTCAAGATTCATCTGATATCAAAGTCACCTTCTTCAAGATTTCTCAAGAGCCTCAGGGCACATTTCAAAGAGAATTAAGGTTTTCCTCCTACGGGTATTGAGCGTGGTCATTTGTAGATTGGTTATGGTTTTTGTGGCAAGTGATATTATAAGTTATATCCTTTTGGTTGTGTGGGTAATTAAGGGTCGAGCAAGATTTTATTTGAAGTAGAATATAATTTATTTCCTTAAGTTAAGGAGTTTGAATTTTCTTGTTAGTAGTTTGAAGCGGTGAGCTTTGATAAAAATCTTGAATCAAGCTCAAATTAATTGTCTTTACAAAGCTTAAGATATGATTGAATTCACTCAAGTTGCAATATTCAAGAGCGTTTGAATAAAAATACAAGACATGATCCAAGAGTTCGATTTAGAAAGATATTTTTATGTGATTTAACTCTAAAATTCAAGGTTGTAAATTAAGTTCAGCTTAATTCCAAAGATTCAAGAATCAGGAGTTTAAACTTCCAAAGTCAAGAATGTTCAAAGTTATTTAGCCAAGAAATTGCGAGTGGGATCCAAATGGTAAAGCATTGAAGAATTATAAGAGTAAAATTCAAATCTCACGGTCATAAGAATGATAAAGCTTAAGGTTACATTCTTTACACACTAAAATCAAGGAAAGGGAATTCAACAATTGTAATGTCCACTTGACTAGATTTACAATTAAAGGAAGACAGGCAGGCACAAAGTGCTCGCTACAACCCTTGCTGAGGATTAACTGTCGTGACAACTTGCTGGATAACAAGGATAACTTTATGGTCGGCACCGGCATAAACATCACAATTGAAGCAATATGCCATTGGACAACTAGTCTAATATTGAACACATTCCAATAGACCTGAAGAAAGATAGCAGTTCTGTGTAAAAATGCTGGATGAGTTGCGAAACCGCGAACATTCGACTTCTGT
Source organism: Lathyrus sativus (assembly GCA_963859935.3). Lineage (NCBI taxonomy): Eukaryota > Viridiplantae > Streptophyta > Magnoliopsida > Fabales > Fabaceae > Lathyrus > Lathyrus sativus. Next base: position 513,810,010 of record OZ012741.1, read on the forward strand.
AGTCTCCCATCTAAAAGCATATATCCTTCTTGTAAGACATCCCCTACATCATTCCGAAGAGAAATTGCAAGCAACTCGAATCGAGATTTATGAGCAATAAATGTAGTATTCAAGTTCATGAATGAAGGAAGTAGTGGACTTCGCAAGTAGTGTGACTGTTTTCCGTTGAGCTTGGCATCCTGGTATAGAATAAACAAACATGATGAATAAACAAATTGTTGGAAATTCACCTCACACCCTATGAAGAATTCCCTTCAATCTTGATCTCAAGATTGACGAACAAACCCATAATGTGATAGTAATGGTAATAACAAGTAATTATCAAGAACATCAAAAGAAAAGAAGAACACATAAGAAAGAGAAGAGTGAGAGAAGAAATATTTGGAGAGAATGTGTTACCCGCAACTGTGGGATTTCTTATTGCTTATAGAACTTTCACTTGCTAAACACTGCAACTGTGAAATCTGTCTGTATTGTGATTTAGAATACAAAGCAAGACACCCTATTTATAGTTTTAGGTTTACACTAGCCCAAAACATAAAAGGCCTAAAATATTAAAATCAAATCTAATCATATCAAATCAAATCTATTTACACAATGAATTATATTTAACACACCACCTAATTCATTGGGTCTAAACTGTCTACATTCATCATGGCTCTTAGTCTTCTGAAGGCTTCGACCTGCACTCCCTTCGTCATGATATCTGCAATCTAATTCTCAGTTCTGCAGTGTTCCAACTTCATATTCCCTTCTGCTACCTGCTCTCGGAGATAATGGAACCTCATTTCGATGTGCTTGCTTCGACCATGAGCTATTGGATTCTTCGCCAAGTTGATAGCTGACATGCTGTCTATCTTCATGGTAATTGCTCCATGATTCTTCCCTGTGATTTCTTCGACCAAGTTCACCATCCAAGTTGCTTGACATGCACAAAGAGAAGCAGCTATATATTCTTCTTCGCATGATGACAATGCCACTACTGGTTCCTTTCTCGAATTCCAAGCAACTGGTGCACCACCTAACATAAACACATAACCAGCTGTGGATTTTCGATCCTCAGCATCACTACACCAACTGGAGTCTGTGTATCCCACTAACTTGCTCTCTTTTCCTTCATCAGCTGCTAGAAACAAAATACCATAGTCGAGAGTTCCTTTCAGATACCTCAGTATCCTCTTCGCCGCTGCTAGGTGTGATACCTTTGGCTTCTGCATGAATCTACTTACCATACCAACACTGTATGCTAAGTAAGGCCTTGTGTGACAAAGGTATCTAAGTGACCCAATAAGTCTTCTGTATTGGGTTGGGTCGACATCATCTTCATCTGAATCCTTCGACAGTTGCAATCTGGGCTCAGCTGGAGTCGAAGTTTGGTTGCAATCTTGCATCTCAAATCTCTTGAGTATTTCGCCTGCATATCTTCTTTGATTCATCATCAAACCTCTACTTGTCTTGTAGAATTCGATGCCAAGGAAATATGAGAGATTTCCCAAGTCTGACATTTCAAACTCCTTACTTAGGTCATGTTTGAAATCTTCGATCTCCTTCTTACAACTCCCTGTTATCAACAAATCATCAACATAGAGACATAGTATAAGCAATTCGCCATTGCTTCTTCTTACATATACTCCATGCTCAGTTGTACACTTCACAAATTCCTTCTCCCTTAAGAAGCTGTCGATTTTCTTATTCCAAGCTCTTGGAGCTTGCTTAAGTCTATACAGGGCTTTATGAAGCCTGTACACCTTTCTTTCTTCGCCTTGTTTCACAAACCCAGCTGGTTGTGCAACATAAACTTCTTCGTCTAAGGGGCCATTAAGGAATGCATACTTCACGTCCATCTGACATGTGTGCCAGTTGTTCATATTTGCTAGACCAACAACCAACCTGATTGTTTCGATTCTAGCAACAGGTGCGAATACTTCATTGAAGTTGATTCCTTCCTTCTGAAGAAATCCTTTTGCCACAAGTCTCGCCTTGTGTCGAGTTACTTCTCCTTTAGGATTTACCTTTACCTTGTAAACCCACTTCACATCAATTGCCTTCTTGCCTTGTGGCAATTCGACAAGTGACCAAGTATCATTGACTTCGATGGACTCCAACTCTTCAGTCATTGCTTTCATCCACTTCGAATCTTTCAATGCCTCAGCTGCATTGACTGGTTCGACATCTGCGTAAAAAGCATAATGTACCAACTCACCCTCTTCATCGACTACATCATCTGATGTAATTACACATTCTTGCAACCTTGCAGGCATGTGTCTTGTTCGTCGAGGTCTGCTTGAACCTGCTTCATCTGCAACTGGTTCCTGTCGAACTTCTATTTCGACTTCAATGGTTGGTTCTTCACAAGAGATTATCACTGAATCCTTCTTGGCATTCTTAGTCCAATCTCATTCTTTAAGCTCATCTATGATCACATCCCTGCTGATCACTACCTACTTATTCAATGGGTCGAACAACTTGTAACCTTCTGTCGAATGATATCTATCAAGATCATCTGATTCGACTTATCATCAAGCTTCCTTCTCAACTGATCTGGCACATGTCTATGTGCTATAGATCCAAACACCTTCAAGTGACTGAGACTAGGCTTGACACCGAACCAACATTCTTCTGGTGTGATTCCTTCAAGCTTCTTCGTCGGACATCTGTTCAATATATATGTTGCTGTCGAAACTGCTTCTCCCCATAATTCTTTAGGTAGATGCTTTCCATTCAACATACTTCTCACCATATTCATGATGGTTCTGTTTTTGCGTTCTGCAATCCCATTTTGCTGTGGAGTGTAAGGTGGCACCACCTCATGCACAATCCCTTCTTTTACACATAGTGTATCGAACTCTTTTGACACATACTCTCTACCACCATCAGTCCTCAGAATTTTCAGCTTTTGACCACTGTGTCTTTCGACCATGGACTTGAATCTGGAAAATACCTCAATCACATCACTTTTCTTCTTGATGAGGTAATTCCACAGCTTTCGACTGTAATCATCTATAAACGTGACAAAGTATCTATTGCCACCATTCGAATCCACCTGGATTGGACCACATACATCAGAGTATATGACTTCAAGTATTTCTTTCGACTTCCTTCCTGCATCCTTGCTGAAGCTATTCTTGTGTTGTTTCGACTGAACACACTCTTCACAGACTTCACTTGGAATGTCGATTTCTGGTAATCCTGAAACCATATTTCTTCTCTTCAGTTCTCTGATGTCTTTAAAGTTGAGATGACCTAGTCGAAAATGCCATAACCACTCATCTCTACTGGCTGCAGTTGCTAGACATCTGTGCTCCATCACATTTAGTCCAATCTTGAAGGTCCTATTCTGAGACATTGGAGCCTTCAAGATTAATCTACCACCTGCGTCGAGAACTCTCATCATCTTGTCTTCGACAACTACCTTGTAGTTCTTTTTGACAAGCTGCCCTATGCTGAGCAAATTACTCTTCATGCCTGGTATGTACTGAAGGTGAGAAAATACTTAGAAGGGGGGTTGAATAAGTATGAAGATAAAAACTTAGAAATAAAAACTCAAGTATTTTTATCCTGGTTCGTTGAACTCAACTACTCCAGTCCACCCTTCCTAGAGTGATTTGCCTTTCTCAATCAAGGACTTAATCCAATATTTAATCAACTGACTACAATAGTAAGCACTAAGAACAACTGTTCAAAGTCTTCTCAAGAATTACTGATCCTAACTGGATCTTCTTAAGGTTTACAATCAAATGTAATACAAATACAAGTGTTTAAATTGCTTCTAAAAAGCTTTATCACAACTGTGATTTTTCACTCAAATATTAAGAACAAAGAAATTAATTCTTAGAAAGAATATGAATAGTATGAGAGCTTTGAATGTTGATTTCTTTCAGATAAAACGTCAAGTGAAGAAGATGGGTGAAGACTTGCTTTTATAGGCAGCTGATCCAAGGAGAGCTTCACGTTGAGAAGAGTGTCCAAAAGGTCTGAACCTTTTTGTCTTCACATCAAGTGACCTTTCCTAGAAGAAGAAAGCACATAGAAATCCTTTTTGTCTGTGTTCTTGTGTCTAGCATAAATAAGGAAAGAGTCGTTTGAATTATTCCAACGAATATAATCCTTGAATAATTCTTCTTCAATTTTCAGCAAGTTCCATCAGAGTCTAAATTTATCAGAGCCTTTTGATGTTGATCAGAGTTTTGCTGAATCAGAGTCTTCTGCAGCAGGTGTGCTTTTAGCGTGTTTAAGATTAGAGCATATTTGAGTCAGATCCTCAGTACTGGCAGCTTTAGTACTTTCAGAATCTTCTGTAGTAACTATGCTTTGAAAACTCTTCATACAAAATGCTTCTTTGGTTCAGATGCTTCTGACTTGCTTCAGATTCTTCTGGAGCTTCTGCTTCAGATCCTTCTGGAGCTTCTGCTTCAGAATCTTCTGGAGGCTACGCTCAGGATCTTCTGTTGGCAGCAATCAGAATCTTCTAATGGATGCATCTGGCGCTTCAAAGTCTAGCAAATTTCTTATGTTCAGTTCTGATTTGCTTCTGGAGTGTTAATTCCTTTACTATCTGCAGTAAAAACTCTCAAGCAAATTTTAGAGTATATAATTCTTAATTACAAAATTTCATAATAGTTATCATCAAAACATAGAGATATTATTAAAAACCAATCTGTGTTCTAACAATCTTCCCCTTTTTGATGATGACAAAAACATCAGAAATTTTATGTAATTGAAAATATAATAATTATAACTCCCTCTGAGATGATGAATCTCCCCCTGAATTAAATACAAATAAGGAATAGAAACTTCCCTTTTGTCTTGAGTAATTTTTAGAGTTAGAGCTTGATTGTTCTTTAGCATTTGAGAGTCAGAGTGTCTTGCAAATTTCAGAGTCAGAGTTTGATAATTGTCAAATGATCTGAGAGACTCAGAGTTTCTTTTACAGAGTGTACTTATCAAATGTTCTGAAATACTCAGATTTAATGTTAGATAAAATAGATATGTCTGAAGTTTCATTCTGGTGAAGTTTAATTAAACAGTTCAGATCTATATATATTTTCTCCCCCTTTTTTGTCATAAGCAAAAAGTAAAAACTTTGAAAAGACAAATAAAAGGAAACAGTAAATGAGATAAGTCAAGTGGAAAAAACTTTGAAACATTCATTCATTTCAGTTCAGAGCAAGAGTACACACATTAGAAGATATTCAAAATACATAAGCAAACATCAGATGCAAACATCAGAATGAAAAAAAGGAAAAACTAAGAGTGTTTTGACAAAAGCATCTTCAACAGATCCGTGATCTCAGAAGATGATTGTTCTTGTTTTGACATCCACTTAGCCATTGTTTCATTCTTCTGATCCTGTTGAGACATCCACTGAGTCATGTCTTCAGACTTCTTATCCTGTTTATCCATCCATGACTTGATTTCTGATTGACCAGCTTCTAGAACAGCGATCTTATCCTCAAGATCTGGATGTTCTTTCTTAATCTCAGATGAAGAAGGTTGAACAGTTTCTGAAGCTTGAACATAATCAATTTCCATAGGGGCTTTAGAGCTTGGAGCAGTAGATCCAGAAGGATGTTCTATCAGAGTCATGGCCAGAGGGTTTTCTTCAGATGTAGATTCAGTAGCGGCTTCTGATGATGGAGGAGCATCTGTAAGAAGTAATGGTTCAGATCTCTTGATAGTCCAGAACAAACTTCTTGCAGCTTCAGCAAATCTGTGCTTCGCATCATCAGAACATATGTTCTTCAGATTTGATGCTACAGTGTTGAGTCTGTTGATGAATCCATTCCAGATGACATCAGATTCTGTTGCATCCATTGTTGCTGAACACTTCCTCTGTACAGTACCTAAATACATCTGTATTTCTTGCAAAAAACATGTAAAAAAATGATCAACATTTAGTCTAGGTCTGGGGTGTAACAGAGTCTCCAATGTTATTGGTTTTGGTTGGGGAGTAGGTGGAAATATGGATTTGTGAATGGAGATCAGAGGAGGATGGTAGTATGGTATGAAAGGAATTTCAGGGGATTTGTCAGGTTTTGATCTGTTTAGGGCATTCAACAGATTTGGTTTTGCTTTGGTGTGATAGGAAACCACATCAAAGGGTTTACTAGAGTAAGGTTGGAAAGCAGATTTTACAGGTTTATCAGAAGCAGCAGATTTATCAAATGAAACAGGTTTAACAGAAGTAACAGCTTTTGCAGATTTAGCAGAGTATGATATTGTATCTAATGAACCTACTTTTGACATTGATTGAATATAGGTTAGAAGCACAGATGGTAGGATGATTGTAAGTTTGGGTTTGAAGGGAGTGATAGGGCCAGATGGTTCAACTCTGTCATAGAAATCTTTGAGTTTGAAACCATAGGAAAGGTTGTGAAGATAAGATGAGAATTGTTCGCATGAGGCAGAAGTTACAGATGTTCTTGTTGTAGATGTTGGGATAGGATATGGAATGAGGATTTCAGATGATGTTTTAGGTGTGGGAGTAGGATCTGGAATAAGAACTTTGGAAGATACAGGGGGTTCTGGTTGGTTTACCTCAGAATCTCTGTGAGAGGGGGATATCAGAAAGTCTGGGTGAATATCAGATTATGAGGAATTGGATGATGTGGTTGGTGTGCAAGAGGTAGAAGACACTTGAAACACAGTTTTGAGTGGTGTAACATCAAGAACTTCTGTCTCAGGGATGTTGGTTCCAGATGGGTTAGTTGATTCTGAAGGATTTTCAGAAGGTTTTGATGAGGGTTCAAATGTAGGTGGGTCTGATGTGGGTGGATCAGATGTTACTTTTATAGGTTCAGAAGTAACTGGTACAGATGCAGTGGGTTCAGATGTGTTGGATGGTGGATTTTCTGATTGTGGTTGTTTCTCTTGTTGTTGTGTTTGAGGTTCAGATGATTGTTGTTGTTGATGTTCAGAGTCTTTTTCTTGTAGAGGTTCAGATTGTTTTTCTGGTTGTTTTTCTTGTGGTTGTTGTTGTTGTTCAGATGGCTTTTCTTTGAGTTGTTCAGATGATTTTTCTGGTTGTTGTTTTGATTGTGGTTTTTGTGGTGCAGATGGTTTTGTTGGTATTTGTGGAGTCTGAATTTGTGGTTTTGTTGTTGTTGGTTTTGGTACAGAGGATTGTTTTACAGGTGAGATTGAAATAGGATTAGATGATTTTTGTGGGGATGGAACAGAAACATGAGGTGGAGCATTAACAGATTGTTTTTGTGTAGAAGGTGGTTTTGGAATAGACTTAAAAGTTGAATCATTTATAACAATAGTATTTGCAGAAGATACAGAAGATTTGGTACCTTTAATCTTGATGCGTTTAGCAGGAACAGAAGGAGTGTCTCTAGATTCTTTCCTCTTTAGCAGCTTTTGTGGCTTCTCAGTAACCTTGGGTTTTTTTTTGAACAGGTGCAGCTTCTGCTTCTGATTGAATTCTCTTTCTTGGTGTCTCTTCTACTACAACAGGCAATGGTTCCCTTGCTCTCTTTATAATATCTGCAGGAATAGGCTTTCCTTCTGCCTTGCAATCATCAATATATCTTACTACAATTTCCCTTGGTTCTTCAACATAGAACAGAGGGTAGTCATCTACTGGGATTCTCTTCTGACTAAGTTCAGTAATGTTCAGCTTCTTGGGTGCTGTTGTGAGTTCTTCTACTATTTTTAGTCTCTGAAGACTTTTGGCATTCAGAGGCTTTCCAAGAATGAATTCCAGTTCTTCTGTGACTCCAGCAACATACAGAGCAGTTACAAGTCCATTTTCTGTTAGAATATCTGAGATTAACCTTCCAAAAGGAATCCAAGTTCTGATCTTCTGACCTTTTTCTTTCACATATTCTCTAGAGGCATTTATATGATTCCATAGGTGCATAAACAGAATATATGGAAGATCTACCTTGGTGCTCTGACTTAAGCAATACATAAAGTAGAGCTGTTCATTATTGACATAGTTTGGAGAGTTTGTTGACTTTCTTGATGAATGCATCCCATGAAAATCTTAGCCCAGATCTTGTAGTCAAGCTTCAGATCTTTGAACTTATTAGAAGCTTGTCCAGCAGTCATCACTTCCTCATATACTTCATCCATATCTACACGCCCAGCTGGCAAGTGTGATACTCCATCTGTTTCCTCATATCCAATGAGTTTTCTAATCAGATCTTCTGTGATGATTATCTCTTTGCCCAGAATAGAAGATAAAATGAACTTAGGGTATACAGAAGCATGTATCCAGAATTCTTTTACCAGAAGGGGGTAGACTGGTCCAAAAAGTCTGTCAAAATACTTCACCCATCCTTGAGCATCTATAATGGAGCGAAACTCAACCCATTCTCAGCCAGTGAATCAAATTCCACCATTGATTCACAGAGAACCTCCAGTTTTTCAACAGGTGTTAACAATGTTCTCTTTGGTGGTGTATAAGGAGTTACACCCATATTAGCAGAAGTAACTGCATCCATGGTTGATTGAAATTGTGCAGCAGTTGATGATGAAGTTGCCATTGAAGATGAGTTTGTCAAACGCTTAGGGTTTTTGTGAAGAGAGAAGAGAAGACAAAAATGCATAAAAGGTTTGAGATGTGAAAAGTGTGAAAGTGATGAGAAATGATGTATTTATACTAAACACTTAGGCATACAAACAGTCAGAAGAAAGCACGTTCACACAAAGCATTTAATGAAAAAGAATAAAATCATTTCAAGCATTTATTGATTCTGACAATTTGGGGAAAAAATCAAGATTTTCACTATTCAAACTTCACCTCAAACGTCTCTTCAGTAGTGTACACGCCACCTTTGCAGATTTGGAGTGACACGTGTTTGCTTGCATGTGATTCTGAATTCTCTTGAGAAATGAAACGTTAACCAATGTTCAGATCCTCTGAGGATTGTTAGTTCAGAGTTTCACAAGAAAATAATTGAAGAAAATGAATAAGTAATCAGAAGAAATACTTCACAGTATTAGGCATTTTTGCATCTGTAAAATTTGCTTCTGACAAATATCATTCTGGACAAAAATCCATACCAATATTTTTCAGAATAAATTTGAATCTATCTTCAACAAGGGGTTTTGTGAAAATATCTGCCCATTGATGATCTGTATCAACAAATGCTAAATTTATGATTCCCTTCTGAACATAGTCTCTGATGAAATGATGCTTAATTTCTATATGTTTTGCCTTAGAGTGTAAAATGGGATTTTTAGACAAACATATAGCAGAAGTATTATCACAGAAAATAGAAATGTTACTTTCAAATATCTGATAATCTTTTAGCTGACTTTTCATCCAGAGCATCTGCGTGCTACATCCAGCAGCAGCAATATATTCTGGCTCTGTGGTTGATAATGCAATTGTGGGTTGCTTCTTGTTGTACCAAGAGATTAGATTTCTTCCTAGAAATTGACAACTTCCAGAAGTACTTTTCCTTTCCACTCTGTCTCCAGCGTAGTCAGCATCACAGAATCCAACTAATTTGAAATCATCAGATTTTCTATAGCACAAGCCCACATTAGAAGTACCTTTCAGATACCTTAGAATCCTCTTGACAGCTGTCAAGTGTGATTCTCTAGGATCTGATTGGAATCTAGCACACAAGCATACACTGAACAATATGTCAGGTCTAGAAGCAGTTAAGTAAAGAAGATATCCTATCATACCTCTGTAGAGTTTCTGATCTACTTTCTTACTTACCTCTTCCTTGCCAAGTGAGCTAGTTGGATGCATGGGAGTCTTTGCCAGCTTACTATCAGTCATGTTAAATTTCTTCAGAAGTTCTTTAACATATTTGGTCTGATGTATGTAAGTGCACTCTGGAGTTTGATTGACTTGAATTCCTAGAAATAATCTCAGTTCTCCCATCATGCTCATTTCAAATTCTGCCTACATACATTGAGCAAACTCCTTTCCCAGCATAGTATTGGTAGATCCAAATATTATATCATCCACATAAATTTGACAAATTAGAAGATCTTTCTTAAATGATTTACAAAAGAGTGTTGTGTCCACTTTGCCTCTGATGAAATTTTTCTCCAGAAGAAAATTGCTCAATCTCTCATACCAAGCTCTGGGAGCTTGTTTTAAACCATACAGAGATTTCTTTAATTTGAAAACATGATCTAGAAATTTTTCACTCTCAAAACCAGGAGGTTGGTGGACATAAACTTCTTCTTCTATAATACCATTTAGAAAGGCACTTTTAACATCCATCTGATACAGAGTGATGTTATTTTGTGCAGCAAATGAAATAAGAAGGCGTATAGATTCTAACCTTGCCACTGGAGCATAAGTTTCACTATAATCAATACCTTCTTGTTGACTGTACCCTTGAGCAACAAGCCTTGCCTTATTTCTTTCAACTTCTCCTTTCTCATTTAGCTTATTTCTGAAGACCCATTTAGTTCCAATTATATTGAATCCTTTTGGTCTTTAAACTAAATCCCACACATCATTTCTGGTGAATTGATTTAACTCTTCTTGCATGGCAATAATCCAATCATTGTCTTGCAGAGCTTCATCTACAGAAGTTGGTTCAATTACTGACACCAGTCCAAATAATGATGCTTCAGATGATCTTAGAAAGGATCTTGTTCTGATAGGATCATCCTTCTTTCCAATAATAACATTCTCTGCATGAGAAGCTTTAATTCTGGATGATGATCCTCTAACAGTTGATTCTTCAGAAATGTTTAGATTGTTCATCTGAGAAGTTAAAGGAATAACATCTGGCGTTGCTTCTGGTTCCTTCACTTGAGCTTTGTCTGCCTCTTGGCCTTCAGAGTCTGTGAAGACTACTTCTCTATCTGCAGAGTTTTCAGACTACTTTGGCTTTTTACTGCCAAGCTTATCATCAAATCTAACATGAATAGATTCTTCCACAATCTGTGTCTCAGTGTTGTATACTCTGTAGCCTTTAGAGCGTTCAGAATATCCAAGCATGAAACTACTTCTGTGCTTTGGAATCAAACTTGTTCAGATTTTCTTTAGTATTTAACATATAGCAAATACATCCAAAAGGATGAAAATATGAAATGTTGGGCTTTCTGTTCTTCCACAATTCATATGGAGTCTTTTTCAGAAGAGGTCTTACAGACACTCTGTTCTGAATGTAACAGGCTGTGTTGATTGCTTCTGCCCAAAAGTGTTTTGCCAGATTAGTCTCATTGATCATGGTTCTGGCCATTTCTTGCAGAGTTTTGTTTTTCCTCTCTACAAACCCCATTTTGTTGTGGAGTTCTAGGACAGGAAAAATCACGAGCAATGCCATTTTCATTAAAATATTTTTCAAAATATTTATTTTCAAATTCACCACCATGATCACTTCTGACTTTTATAATTTTGAAATCTTTTTCATTCTGGACTTGCTTGCAGAAGTCAAAGAACACAGAATGTGACTCATCCTTGTGTTTTAAGAACTTTACCCATGTCCATCTACTATAATCATCAACTATGACTAATCCATACTTCTTGCCTCTGATGGATGCAGTTTTCACTGGTCCAAACAGATCAATATGAAGTAATTCTAGTGGTCTGGAAGTAGAAACAACATTTTTTGATTTAAAAGATGATTTTGAAAACTTCCCTTTTTGGCATGCTTCACAAAGAGCATCTGAGGTGAACTTCAGATTAGGAAGTCCTCTGACAAGATTAAGTTTATTAATCTGAGATATACGTCTCATATTAATATGCCCCAATCTTCTGTGCCAGACCCATTGCTCTTCATTAACAGACAATAGGCATTTAACATTATGAACCTTAAGTTCTGAAAGATTTATTTTATAAATGTTGTTTTTCCTCTTTCCACTAAATAGGATAGAGCCATCCTTTTGACTAATAGCTTTACAACATTTTTGATTAAAGGTAATATCATAACCATTGTCACTTAATTGACTTATGGACAATACATTATGCTTTAACCCTTCAACAAGTAAAACATTAGTAATAGAAGGAAGTTTACCATTTCCAATGGTGCCATATCCAATGATCTTGCCCTTCTGGTTCCCTCTAAATTTCACATCACCTCCAGATCTAAGCTCCAGGCTTTGGAACATAGACCTTTCTCCTGTCATGTGTTGTGAGCATCCAGAGTCCAGGTACCATGATTGGCGTCCTGACCTTGCTGCTAAGAACATCTGCAACAGGAATTATTTTACTTTTAGGTACCCAGATCTTCTTGGGTCCTTTAGGTTAGTTGTTCTGAAGGTTTGTCTAAACTTCTGTTTTTCAACATAAGGTTTATTTTGACTAGCCTTAGATTTAAACACATGAATATTCTTTTCAGAACGTGTTTGTTTAATATCATTCAAGTGACCAAATTTAAAGTGGGAATATAAAGGAGTTTTCTTGATGATAATTTTATCAACAGGTTTTGGATTTAAATCCTTTCCAGAGGAGGATTCATATCCAATTCCTTTTCTGTTATTTCTGCTAACCCCATAGATCATAGAAGCCATTTTGCTTCTGTCTATGCTTTTAGCAAGAAACTTCTGAAAGCTATAATCATATTTTTCTAAAATATTTTTGCATTCAGATTCAGTTTCAGAATCAGAGTTTTGTTGAGCTAATTCAGAATCATTTTTCAATTTTAAGTTCTTTTCATTTAGCTCAGCTACTTCTGATTTGAGAATATTATTCTCAGATACAAGATTGCTTTGACGCTTCTTGTATTTGAGCTTAATATTGTTATAGCTTTTTAGAACTTCTGATAACACTTTGATAAGTTCTTCTTTAGTGAGTTTAGCCATTACCTCTTCAGCGTCAGAGTCAGATTCAGAGTCAGATTCAGATCCTGAAGTTCCTTCCTCCTGATCTTCTATGTCTGCCATCAAAGCTACATTGGCACATTCCTCTTCTGACTCAGATTCAGATTCAGATGTATCTGAATCATCCCAGGTGGCCATTAGAACCTTTTTCTTCTTATCAAATTTTCTTTTAGGCTTTTCTTTCAGCACCTTTAGACATTCATTTTTGTAATGTCCAGGTTCTTTACATTCATAACAGACAACCTCCTTTTTGCCAGATCTTCTGTGTCCAGAAGACTCTTTTCTTTGGTCAGGCTTCCTGAAGTTTCTGAACTTCTTTCCTTTATGCTTCCAGAGTTTGTTTATTCTTCTGGACAACATGGATAGTTCATCTTCATCTTCAGATGAGGATTCTTCAGAGCTTTCCTCTATTACCTGCAATGCTTTAGCAGATTTATTAGATTTTAAAGCAACATATTTACCTTTCTTTTGAGGCTCATCTTCCTCAAGTTCAATTTCATGACTTCTTAGTGAACTAATTAGTTCCTCCAAGGAGATCTTATTCAGATCTTTAGCCATTTTCAGCGCAGTCACCATAGGTCTCCATCTGGTAGGTAAGCTTCTGATGATCTTTTTCACATGATTAGCAGTAGAGTATCCTTTATATAGAACCTTTAGTCCAGCTGTAAGTATTTGAAATCTGGAGAACATAGCTTCAACAGATTCAGAGTCTTCCATCTTGAAGGCTTCATACTTCTGGATTAGAGCCAGAGCCTTTGTTTCCTTGACTTGAGAGTTTCCCTCATGAGTCATCTTTAAGGACTCAAACATGTCAAATGCAGTTTCTCTATTTGTAATCTTTTCATACTCAGTGTGAGATATTGCATTTAACAAAATTATTCTGGCCTTGTGGTGATTTCTAAATTACTTCTTCTGAGCATCTGTCATAGATTTTCTGTCTATTTTCTTGCCATTCCCATCAGTGGGATGAACATATCCATCTATGACCAAATCCCATAAATCAGCATCATATCCAAGGAAAAAACTTTCAATCCTGTCTTTCCAATAATCAAATTTCTCCCCATCAAACATAGGGGGTTTGGTGCTGATTCTGTCCCTTTCTTCATATTTGTTGTTAGTGTTAGACATTGTATTATCAGCCATAGTAACAACCAAATATATATCAAAGTTTTTCTCACTGGATCTTTACTGTCACTGTGAAGTGGTAGCACACACAGAACCGAAGCTCTGATGCCAACTGAAGGTGAGAAAATACTTAGAAGGGGGGTTGAATAAGTATGAAGATAAAAACTTAGAAATAAAAACTCAAGTATTTTTATCCTGGTTCGTTGAACTCAACTACTCCAGTCCACCCTTCCTAGAGTGATTTTCCTTTCTCAATCAAGGACTTAATCCACTATTTAATCAATTGACTACAATAGTAAACACTAAGAATAACTGTTCAAAGTCTTCTCAAGAACTACTGATCCTAACTGGATCTTCTTAAGGTTTACAATCAAATGTAATACAAATACAAGTATTTAAAATGCTTCTAAAAAGCTTTATCACAACTGTGATTTTTCACTCAAATATTAAGAACAAAGAAATTAATTCTTAGAAAGAATATGAATAGTATGAGAGCTTTGAATGTTGATTTCTTTCAGATAAAACGTCAAGTGAAGAAGATGGATGAAGACTTGCTTTTATAGGCAGCTGATCCAAGGAGAGCTTCACGTTGAGAAGAGTGTCCAAAAGGTCTGAGCCTTTTTGTCTTCACATCAAGTGACCTTTCCTAGAAGAAGAAAGCACAGAGAAATCCTTTTTGTCTGTGTTCTTGTGTCTAGCATAAATAAGGAAAGAGTCGTTTGAATTATTCCAACGGATATAATCCTTGAATAATTCTTCTTCAATTTTCAGCAAGTTCCATCAGAGTCTAAATTTATCAGAGCCTTCTGATGTTGATCAGAGTTTTGCTGAATCAGAGTCTTCTGCAGCAGGTGTGCTTTTAGCGTGTTTAAGATCAAAGCATATTTGAGTCAGATCCTCAGTACTGGCAGCTTTAGTACTTTCAGAATCTTCTGTAGTAACTATACTTTGAAAAATCTTTATACAGAATTCTTCTTTGGTTCAGATGCTTCTGACTTGCTTCAGATTCTTCTGGAACTTCTGCTTCAGATCCTTCTAGAGCTTCTGCTTCAGAATCTTCTGGAGGTTACGCTCAGGATCTTCTGTTGGCAGCAATCAGAATCTTCTAATGGATGCATCTGGCGCTTCAGAGTCTAGCAAATTTCTTATGTTCAGTTCTGATTTTCTTCTGGAGTGTTAATTCCTTTACTATCTGCAGTAAAAACTCTCAAGAAAATTTTAGAGTATATAATTCTTAATTACAAAATTTCATAATAGTTATCATCAAAACATAGAGATATTATTAAGAACCAATCTGTGTTCTACCATGTACAACACATTGGAAATTGTTGACCTTTTGCCATCTTTCCTCATAATCAGAACATCACCAACACCTTCGACTGCTAGAGTGTTGTCATTTGCAAACTTCACGGTGTTCTTCGACGAGGGCTTCATGTTGACAAACCAATCTTTCCTTCCAGTCATGTGTGATGAGCATCCTGAGTCCAAGTACCACTGATCTTGGAATCTTTCTTCATCTTTTGTTGTGACCATTAGCAACGCTTCTTCTTCTTCATGTTTCGCCAGCTTTGCATCAGTCTCTTGATTTCTCTTCCTTTCTGGACAATCACTAGCATAATGACCATACTTCTGGCAATTGAAACACTGAATGTGGCTTTTGTCTAGCTTTCGACCGCCACCTCTTCCTTTATCTGCAACACCACCTCTTTGGTTGCCTTGGTTCCAAGGTTTCTTCTGATTCAACTGGTTTCCTCCTTTGTTGCCATTCCAGCTACCTTTGCCTTTTCTTTCCTTTTCTGACTGCGCCTGCAAAGTCATGTCTTTCGACTTTCCTGCAGCTCTCTCAGCCATCCTCTGTTCATGAGACTCAAGAGTCCCTTGAAGCTCTTCCTTCGTCAACACTGATAGATTTTTTGACTCTTCTATGGCAACTACCACGTGGTCGAATTTTGGAGCCAACGATCTCAAAATCTTTGAGACAACTGCTTTCGTCGTTAGCGCTTCTCCACATACTTTGATTTGATTCACCAACTTCGTAACTCTGGTGAAGAAATCTGTAATGCTTTCGTTGTCTTTCATCTGGAGCAACTCATAGGTTCTCTTGTGAGTTTGTAACCTCACCTCTTTCACCTTCTCTGCGCCTCCAAACGACTTTCCAAGAATCTCCCATGCTTCTTTTGCTGAATCAACATCACTAACCTTTTCAAAGTTATCAGGATCGACACACTGATGAATTATAAAGAGTGCTTTATAATCCTTCTTCTTCAATTCTTTGTGTGCAGCCTTTTCCGCCTCCGACGTTCTCCCCAAGCGATGTTACTCCGTACTTCACAAGATCCCAAAGATCTTGATAACAGAAAATCACCTTAATCTGCTTGCACCAATTCTCATAATTGTCTTTCTTGAGAATTGGCAGGGTCGCCGGAAAGTTGCCGTTCGGATAATTCATCGCCATCACTATCTTCCTTCCTTGAATCTCTCAACCGGAGCTCTAGATACCAGATGTTGGAAATTCACCTCACACCCTATGAAGAATTCCCTTCAATCTTGATCTCAAGATTGACGAACAAACCCACAATGTGATAGTAATGGTAATAACACGTAATTATCAAGAACATCAAAAGAAAAGAAGAACACACAAGAAAGAGAAGAATGATAGAAGAAATATTTGGAGAGAATGTGTTACCCACAACTGTGAGATTTCTTATTGCTTATAGAACTTTCACTTGCTAAACACTGCAACTGTGAAATCTGTCTATATTGTGATTTAGAATACAAAGCAAGGCACCCTATTTATGGTTTTAGGTTTACACTAGCCCAAAACATAAAAAGTCCAAAATATTAAAATTAAATCTAATCATATCAAATCAAATCTATTTACAATGAATTATATTTAACACAAATCACATGAAAAACCTATCAACAAAATGATATATTGAAGCGCATGTCTTGTTTGAAACTCATTAAACCATAAGCAAGAAATCAAAACATAATCAAACATCATCATGTTACAAAAATTAAAAGTGGTTTATTTTTATTCAAAACTCCAGCATCAATGTTACATACACAAAAATGGCAAGCTTAAGTCACAACATCACAGCCAGATTTGCATCACACAAAAGAGAAATTGGACACAAAAATCGCAGCCTGCATAATTTTCTCATTTCCATCACATTGATTTCATAACAGCTTAATTCATAATTCAATAACATTCTCATTCGTAACATAATGTCATCATTTGTAATCAGCAAATTTCACTTTAGTTTGATTAACAAGTCCTTCCTAACTTCAGCATAATGTTACCACAATCCAGAAAACAAGCCAAAACTCAACAAACATGCTGTTGTGGGTTCATAGATCAAGCATTAAAATTGAGAGCAAGTTCATTCATGGCGTATACAAAGTCAAAATACACAGCAGGGCAGAAATTCGAGTCAACAAAGAACAACAGAGTTACACATTATTCTCTCTATTTCCTACGCATTTTATGCAAACCAAACTCAAAAAACAAAGGGACCAAAGTTTGTACCTTGTGTTGGTTATCCTCGAGCTTGCATTTCTCCAAATATGCCAAACTTCTATCACTTAAACATTACTCCAAAACACATACATGAAAGAAAAAGAATGATTCATCAGGTATCACAATCAAATTAAAAAAAACGTGGGACTACATACATACTTTCAACAGCCGCACCTCAAAACCACACATGATACAAACGTTTGAAGATCACATATTTTTCCAAATTCCGCATGCAAGAAGAAGTTAACATAAGAACAATCAATAACCATAAAAAACAAACAAACCGAAAACATAAACAAGATCATCAATTATCAATAGTATTCCAAAACAATCAACGTAACAAAAGTTTTTGAATCAAGCAATCATATAAGAATCACGCGAATATGGCAAGAAGATCACATGTTCATGACAAAATCAACATCCAATAATATCCACATTTTTTCTTTCCAAGGTTGAAATCAGCAGCACGATCTCAATTTAATTTCAGAATCGGAAATTTAATGTCGCAAAGCCTATAAAAGAGGGAGAATAGACACGTAGGACGATGGCAACGGTGACACACAAGAATTGAAGAGGAAGAAAAACACGGTTTTTTTAAAGCAGCATCTCAATACACGACGAAGTTGAAAGTTTCGAAGCATACCTTTATTTTGTTGTCAGGTAAATCTTTACTCCATTACTGATTCCTTTGTGTAGCTTGAAGAATTTTAATTTCGAATTCAAATGATAATTTTTATTGGATTAGAATTTTGTATTAAACTTTGATTTTTAAGCTTGATCCTTTCTTAATTTAGTTTTGTTCATTATTTGGATTAAACTTTGAGTTTAATTGTGATTATAGACTTTGATTGATTTTTTTAACTGTGTGTTTAGTCTTTGCATAATTTTCATTAGAGGATCTCTTGATGGTTGATTATAAACTTTGGTCAAACTTTGATGAATAATTGTGACGACTCTCCGGGTGTTTGTTTTGTAACTCGATGCATATACTTGCTTTGTTGCTTCATATATTCCTTTACGGTTCTCGGTTCAATTTTATCTTTGATAAGTTGAATCAAAATAGACTTTAGGCCCTGATCCAAATATGATAACATTAGGGTAGTTCTCATTCAGCCTCAACAATAGGACCATATGGCATGACAACATCTAGGACCAAGTCTCTCATAGATCTTGCGTTGCGTCTTTCTCTTATCCCTCTTAACACAAATAAAAATACTTAACAAACACGATGTGTATTGTGCATCACGAGCCTTAAGTACATGGGAAATGATAAGCGGGAGTCTCTCCTTATCTTGTCTAGAGTGTTTTGTATATGTCCCGACTTTGGTCGATCTTACGAAGCATTCGATCCTATGTCATAGACTTTGGTGCGATACACGTCACAAACAAAGTCAATCCACTTCTATTAAAATCCTTGAACAAATGCAAACTATTTTGTCCTTCGGGATTTCCTTTCAAACCATTTTAGAAAGGGCATGTTACTTTCGTTCTACCGCAAACAGGTGTCGTCCCCTAACTGCTGAAACGCGAACTTAGCATCACTCATAAAAGACACCAACCAACCTGTGGTAGGTCGAACTGCGAGCACTCTGACTTCCTCATTTGCGTCCAAATGAGGATACGTAGGCACAAGACAGTGATGTCTTGGCGAACACAATCTCCTCATTCATCTTTAGTCCTCCGAACCACGGTGACTCTGACGTTCTCGTTGCATGAGGAAATACGTAGGAATAGGACGACGATGTCCTATCGAGTTACATTTTGTTCAATTTTCATTTAATAAATAGGTTTTAGATAAAACACCCTTTGATTAAAACAACAAGAGTGGATCCCATTGAGTACAACGGATACGAGTGGATGCTAATACCTTCCTCTCGCGTAATTGGCTCCTGAACCTGGACTTGGTTGCGATGACCATGTCTTCTCCCTTTTGAGGTTTCTTCTATCGTTTCCTATCCCTCGTAGGGATAAATAACATTCGATGGTGACTCTGATTTTCTGCCGGTTATTTTTCGCGTTGCGGCTCTGCTGAGGACCTTATTCCCTATGTGAGTCAATCTTAGCGCTTGTTTGTTTCTTTTTCATTGGGTGTTTGTCTTTATGCTTTTATTTGCTTTATTTACTGCATTTTCTTGCATTTTTTTTTTATTGTTGGCATACCATGTGCTGTTGATTGGGTTTATCTCATGAGAGATAAGACCACTACCCAGGCTTTAGTACATACCTAAGATTAGAGTGGATAGTCGTGTGGCCTGTGTAGCATCTTGGTACATTTGGTTGACACGAGACCCACATTCAAACGAGGTTTTCTCTGGAGATATTCTATTCTGCACGTCTTTGGCAGATGATAGGGTGTTGACTTAGAAAGCTTATGACTCTGGAGACCGTTAATGGGAAATCAGTTGAGACCTCCTTGATTGATGATGATGCCAAACCAGAAATGGTGAATGTATCATGATTTCTCGATCTGAGAGTCTGTGAGACTGAGAACATGTTAACGGTGACACACAAGAATTGAAGAGGAAGAACAACACAGTTTTTTTAAAGCAGCATTACAACGCATGACGAAGTCTAAAGTTTCGAAGCATACCTTTATTTTGTTCTCAGATAAATCTTTACTCCATTACCGATCCCTCTGTGTAGCTTGAAGAATTTTAATTTCAAATTCAATTATGAGTGTACGGCGAACCCGTGTCGAACTTGAAAATATTTATCCAAGGGAGATTTATAGAAGCCGTGTATGAAAGGATAACGTAGAATCTTCTCCGCCATCGCCGACCATTGGCCATGGTGCAACTAAATTCCATTTGTTTCGGTGGTGACGGTTGTGCCACCAAGTGATGCTGTCGAGAGAGAGAAAGAGTTGGGCGATCGAGAGAGAATGAATAAAGATGATGAAGCATAACACAGGGAGTTGCGGCAAGACCGAGAGGGAAACAAAATAATGTGCGAACACGAGAGAAAGAGAGAATAGAGAATATAGAAATGACGGAGGTGAGTATAAAAGGGAAAGTCGAGAAGTCATGTTTGAAGGTTCCTCAAGACAATCTCTCCAAACAAAATCTGGGTGGACTCAAACAAGAATTCGGGTGGGCTTAAAGGGTCAGGCCCAAATTTTTCTAACGCCCATTAATTATTTTTTCACCCCATATGTGTGGTTAGAGTTTGGGGTGGGCCGATGAGCATGAGGTCCTTCTTATTTACTGTCATCAAAGTTTATTTCTGCACCCCCAACGTTCTTTTAATTAGATTTAGATTTTTTTAAATCAAGTCTCTAATGCTAATTCCTTTTGATTAAAATGGTAATTTTTATTGGATTAGAATTTTGTATTAAACTTTGATTTTTAAGCCTGATCCCCTCTTAGTTTAGTTTTGTTCATTATTTGGATTAAACTTTGATTTTAATTGTGATTATAGACTTTGATTGATTGTTTTTGAACTGTGTGTTTAGTCTTTGCATAATTTTGATTAGAGGATCTCTTGATGGTTGATTATAAACTTTGGTCAAACCTTGATGAATAATTGTGACAACTCTCAGGGCGTTTGCTTTGTAACTCGATGCATATATTTGCTTTGTTGCTTCATATATTCCCTTAGGGTTCTTGGTTCATTTTTATCTCTGATAAGTTAAATCAAAATAGACTTTAGGCCCTGATCCAAATATGATAACATTAGGTAGTTCTCATTCAGCCTCAACTATAGGACCATATGGCATGACAACATCTAGGACCAAGTCTCTCATAGATCTTGCGTTGCGTCTTTCTCTTATGCCTCTTAACACAAATAAAAATACTTAATAAACACGATGTGTTTTGTGCGTCACAAGCCTTAAGTACATGGGAAATGATAAGCGGGAGACTTTCCTTACCTTGTCTATAGTATTTTGTATACGTCCCGACTTTGGTCGATCTTACGAAGCATTCGATCCTATGTCATAGACTTTGGTGCGATACACGTCACAAACAAATTCAATCCACTTCTGTTAAAATCCTTGAACAAATGCAAACTATTTTGTCCTTCAGGATTTCCTTTCAAACCATTTCAGAAAGCGCATGTTACTTTCGTTCTACCGCAAACAGGTGTCGTCTCCTAACTACTGAAACACGAACTTAGCATCACTCATAAAAGACACCAACCAACCCGTCATAGGTCGAACTACGAGCATTCTGACTTCTTCATTCGCGTCCGAATGAGGATACGCAGGCACAAGACAGTGATGTCTTGGCAAGCACAATCTCCTCATTCACCCGTAGTCCTCCGAACTACGGTGACTCTGACGTTCTCATTGCACGAGGAAATAGGTAGGAATAGGACGACGATGTCCTATCGAGTTACGTTTTGTTCAATTTTCGTTTAGTAAATAGGTTTTAAATAAAACACCCTTTGATTAAAACAACAAGAGTGGATCCCGTTGAGTACAACAGATGCGAGGAGATGTTAATACCTTCCTCTCGCGTAATTGGCTCCTGAACCTGCACTTGGTTGCGATGACCATGTGTTCTCCCTTTTGAGGTTTCTTCTATCGTTTCCTTTCCCATGTAGGGATAAATAACATTCGGTGGTGAATCTGTTTTTCTATCGGTTGTTTTTCGCATTTCGACTCTGCTGAGGACTTGGTTCCCTATGTGAGTCAATCTTAGCTCTTGTTTGTTTCTTTTTCATTGGGTGTTTGTCTTTATACTTTTAATTGATTTATTTACTGCATTTTCTTCCATTTATTTTATTATTGTTGGCATACCATGTGATGTTGATTGGGTTGATCTCATGAGTGATAAGCCCACTACCTAGACTTGAGTACATACCTAAGATTAGAGTGGATAGTCGTGTGGCCTGCGTAGCATCTTGGAAAATTTGGTTGACACGAGACCCACATTCAAACGAGGCTTTCTCTGGAGATATTCTATTACGTACGTCTTTGGCAGATGATAGGGTGTTGATTTAGAAAGCTTATGACTCTGGAGACCGTTCATGGGAAATCAGTTGAGACCTCCTTGATTGATGATGATGCCAAACCAGAAATGGTGAATGTATCATGATTTCTCGACCCGAGAGTCTGTGAGACTGAGAACATGCTAACGGTGACACACAAGAATTGAAGAGGAAAACAACACATGTTTTTTTAAAGCAGCATTACAACGCGTGACGAAGTCGAAAGTTTCGAAGCATACCTTTATTTTGTTCTCAGATAAATCTTCACTCCATTACTGATCCCTCTGTGTAGCTTGAAGAATTTTAATTTCGAATTCAATTATGAGTGTGCGGCGAACCCGTGTCGAACTTGAAAATGTTTATCCAAGGGTGATTTTAATTTCGAATTCAATTATGAGTGTGCGGCGAACCCGTGTCGAACTTGAAAATGTTTATCCAAGGGTGATTTTTGGAAGCCGTGTATGAAAGGATTACGTAGAATCTTCTCCGCCGTCGCCGACCATTGGCCATGGTGAAACTAACTTCCATTTGTTTCGGTGGTGACGGTTGTGCCACCAAGTGATGTTGTCGAGAGAGAGAAAGATTTGGGCGATTGAGAGAGAATGAATAAAGATGATGAAGCATGACACAGGGAATTGCGGCAAGACCGAGAGGGAAACAAAATAATGTGCGAACACGAGAGAAAGAGAGAACAGAGAATATAGAAATGACGGAGGTGAGTATAAAAGGGAAAGTCGAGAAGTCATGTTTGAAGGTTCCTCAAGACAATCTCTCCAAACAAAATCTGGGTGGACTCAAACAAGAATTCGGGTGGGCTTAAAGGGTCAGGCCCAAATTTTTCTAACGCCCATTAATTATTTTTTCACCCCATATGTGTGGTTAGAGTTTGGGGTGGGCCGATGAGCATGAGGTCCTTCTTATTTACTGTCATCAAAGTTTATTTTTGCACCCTCAACGTTCTTTTAATTAGATTTAGATTTTTTTAAATCAAGTCTCTAATGCTAATTCCTTTTGATTAAAATGGTAATTTTTATTGGATTAGAATTTTGTATTAAACTTTGATTTTTAAGCCTGATCCCCTCTTAGTTTAGTTTTGTTCATTATTTGGATTAAACTTTGATTTTAATTGTGATTATATACTTTGATTGATTTTTTTTGAACTGTGTGTTTAGTCTTTGCATAATTTTGATTAGAGGATCTCTTGATGGTTGATTATAAACTTTGGTCAAACCTTGATGAATAATTGTGACAACTCTCAGGGCGTTTGCTTTGTAACTCGATGCATATATTTGCTTTGTTGCTTCATATATTCCCTTAGGGTTCTTGGTTCATTTTTATCTCTGATAAGTTAAATCAAAATAGACTTTAGGCCCTGATCCAAATATGATAACATTAGGTAGTTCTCATTCAGCCTCAACTATAGGACCATATGGCATGACAACATCTAGGACCAAGTCTCTCATAGATCTTGCGTTGCGTCTTTCTCTTATGCCTCTTAACACAAATAAAAATACTTAATAAACACGATGTGTTTTGTGCATCACAAGCCTTAAGTACATGGGAAATGATAAGCGGGAGACTTTCCTTACCTTGTCTATAGTATTTTGTATACGTCCCGACTTTCGTCGATCTTACGAAGCATTCGATCCTATGTCATAGACTTTGGTGCGATACACGTCACAAACAAATTCAATCCACTTCTGTTAAAATCCTTGAACAAATGCAAACTATTTTGTCCTTCAGGATTTCCTTTCAAACCATTTCAGAAAGCGCATGTTACTTTCGTTCTACCGCAAACAGGTGTCGTCTCCTAACTACTGAAACACGAACTTAGCATCACTCATAAAAGACACCAACCAACCCGTCATAGGTCGAACTACGAGCATTCTGACTTCTTCATTCGCGTCCGAATGAGGATACGCAGGCACAAGACAGTGATGTCTTGGCAAGCACAATCTCCTCATTCACCCGTAGTCCTCCGAACTACAGTGACTCTGACGTTCTCATTGCACGAGGAAATAGGTAGGAATAGGACGACGATGTCCTATCGAGTTACCTTTTGTTCAATTTTCATTTAGTAAATAGGGTTTAAATAAAACACCCTTTGATTAAAACAACAAGAGTGGATCCCGTTGAGTACAACAGATGCGAGGAGATGTTAATACCTTCCTCTCGCGTAATTGGCTCCTGAACCTGCACTTGGTTGCGATGACCATGTGTTCTCCCTTTTGAGGTTTCTTCTATCGTTTCCTTTCCCATGTAGGGATAAATAACATTCGGTGGTGAATCTGTTTTTCTATCGGTTGTTTTTCGCATTTCGACTCTGCTGAGGACTTGGTTCCCTATGTGAGTCAATCTTAGCTCTTGTTTGTTTCTTTTTCATTGGGTGTTTGTCTTTATACTTTTAATTGATTTATTTACTGCATTTTCTTCCATTTATTTTATTATTGTTGGCATACCATGTGATGTTGATTGGGTTGATCTCATGAGTGATAAGCCCACTACCTAGACTTGAGTACATACCTAAGATTAGAGTGGATAGTCGTGTGGCCTGCGTAGCATCTTGGAAAATTTGGTTGACACGAGACCCACATTCAAACGAGGCTTTCTCTGGAGATATTCTATTATGTACGTCTTTGGCAGATGATAGGGTGTTGATTTAGAAAGCTTATGACTCTGGAGACCGTTCATGGGAAATCAGTTGAGACCTCCTTGCTTGATTGATGATGATGCCAAACCAGAAATGGTGAATGTATCATGATTTCTCGACCCGAGAGTCTGTGAGACTGAGAACATGCTAACGGTGACACACAAGAATTGAAGAGGAAAACAACACAGGTTTTTTTAAAGCAGCATTACAACGCGTGACGAAGTCGAAAGTTTCGAAGCATACCTTTATTTTGTTCTCAGATAAATCTTCACTCCATTACTGATCCCTCTGTGTAGCTTGAAGAATTTTAATTTTGAATTCAATTATGAGTGTGCGGCGAACCCGTGTCGAACTTGAAAATGTTTATCCAAGGGTGATTTTAATTTCGAATTCAATTATGAGTGTGCGGCGAACCCGTGTCGAACTTGAAAATGTTTATCCAAGGGTGATTTTTGGAAGCCGTGTATGAAAGGATTACGTAGAATCTTCTCCGCCGTCGCCGACCATTGGCCATGGTGAAACTAACTTCCATTTGTTTTGGTGGTGACGGTTGTGCCACCAAGTGATGTTGTCGAGAGAGAGAAAGAGTTGGGCGATTGAGAGAGAATGAATAAAGATGATGAAGCATGATACAGGGAATTGCGGCAAGACCGAGAGGGAAACAAAATAATGTGCGAACACGAGAGAAAGAGAGAACAGAGAATATAGAAATGACGGAGGTGAGTATAAAAGGGAAAGTCGAGAAGTCATGTTTGAAGGTTCCTCAAGACAATCTCTCCAAACAAAATCTGGGTGGACTCAAACAAGAATTCGGGTGGGCTTAAAGGGTCAGGCCCAAATTTTTCTAACGCCCATTAATTATTTTTTCACCCCATATGTGTGGTTAGAGTTTGGGGTGGGCCGATGAGCATGAGGTCCTTCTTATTTACTGTCATCAAAGTTTATTTTTGCACCCTCAACGTTCTTTTAATTAGATTTAGATTTTTTTAAATCAAGTCTCTAATGCTAATTCCTTTTGATTAAAATGGTAATTTTTATTGGATTAGAATTTTGTATTAAACTTTGATTTTTAAGCCTGATCCCCTCTTAGTTTAGTTTTGTTCATTATTTGGATTAAACTTTGATTTTAATTGTGATTATAGACTTTGATTGATTTTTTTTGAACTGTGTGTTTAGTCTTTGCATAATTTTGATTAGAGGATCTCTTGATGGTTGATTATAAACTTTGGTCAAACCTTGATGAATAATTGTGACAACTCTCAGGGCGTTTGCTTTGTAACTCGATGCATATATTTGCTTTGTTGCTTCATATATTCCCTTAGGGTTCTTGGTTGATTTTTATCTCTGATAAGTTAAATCAAAATAGACTTTAGGCCCTGATCCAAATATGATAACATTAGGTAGTTCTCATTCAGCCTCAACTATAGGACCATATGGCATGACAACATCTAGGACCAAGTCTCTCATAGATCTTGCATTGCGTCTTTCTCTTATGCCTCTTAACACAAATAAAAATACTTAATAAACACGATGTGTTTTGTGCGTCACAAGCCTTAAGTACATGGGAAATGATAAGCGGGAGACTTTCCTTACCTTTTCTATAGTATTTTGTATACGTCCCGACTTTGGTCGATCTTACGAAGCATTCGATCCTATGTCATAGACTTTGGTGCGATACACGTCACAAACAAATTCAATCCACTTCTGTTAAAATCCTTGAACAAATGCAAA
Organism: Lathyrus sativus; assembly: GCA_963859935.3. NCBI lineage: Eukaryota > Viridiplantae > Streptophyta > Magnoliopsida > Fabales > Fabaceae > Lathyrus > Lathyrus sativus. Next base: position 513,836,712 of record OZ012741.1, read on the forward strand.
CTATTTTGTCCTTCAGGATTTCCTTTCAAACCATTTCAGAAAGCGCATGTTACTTTCGTTCTACCGCAAACAGGTGTCGTCTCCTAACTACTGAAACACGAACTTAGCATCACTCATAAAAGACACCAACCAACCCGTCATAGGTCGAACTACGAGCATTCTGACTTCTTCATTCGCGTCCGAATGAGGATACGCAGGCACAAGACAGTGATGTCTTGGCAAGCACAATCTCCTCATTCACCCGTAGTCCTCCGAACTACGGTGACTCTGACGTTCTCATTGCACGAGGAAATAGGTAGGAATAGGACGACGATGTCCTATCGAGTTACCTTTTGTTCAATTTTCGTTTAGTAAATAGGTTTTAAATAAAACACCCTTTGATTAAAACAACAAGAGTGGATCCCGTTGAGTACAACAGATGCGAGGAGATGTTAATACCTTCTTCTCGCGTAATTGGCTCCTGAACCTGCACTTGGTTGCGATGACCATGTGTTCTCCCTTTTGAGGTTTCTTCTATCGTTTCCTTTCCCATGTAGGGATAAATAACATTCGGTGGTGAATCTGTTTTTCTATCGGTTGTTTTTCGCATTTCGACTCTGCTGAGGACTTGGTTCCCTATGTGAGTCAATCTTAGCTCTTGTTTGTTTCTTTTTCATTGGGTGTTTGTCTTTATACTTTTAATTGATTTATTTACTGCATTTTCTTCCATTTATTTTATTATTGTTGGCATACCATGTGATGTTGATTGGGTTGATCTCATGAGTGATAAGCCCACTACCTAGACTTGAGTACATACCTAAGATTAGAGTGGATAGTCGTGTGGCCTGCGTAGCATCTTGGAAAATTTGGTTGACACGAGACCCACATTCAAACGAGGCTTTCTCTGGAGATATTCTATTATGTACGTCTTTGGCAGATGATAGGGTGTTGATTTAGAAAGCTTATGACTCTGGAGACCGTTCATGGGAAATCAGTTGAGACCTCCTTGCTTGATTGATGATGATGCCAAACCAGAAATGGTGAATGTATCATGATTTCTCGACCCGAGAGTCTGTGAGACTGAGAACATGCTAACGGTGACACACAAGAATTGAAGAGGAAAACAACACAGGTTTTTTTAAAGCAGCATTACAACGCGTGACGAAGTCGAAAGTTTCGAAGCATACCTTTATTTTGTTCTCAGATAAATCTTCACTCCATTACTGATCCCTCTGTGTAGCTTGAAGAATTTTAATTTCGAATTCAATTATGAGTGTGCGGCGAACCCGTGTCGAACTTGAAAATGTTTATCCAAGGGTGATTTTAATTTCGAATTCAATTATGAGTGTGCGGCGAACCCGTGTCGAACTTGAAAATGTTTATCCAAGGGTGATTTTTGGAAGCCGTGTATGAAAGGATTACGTAGAATCTTCTCCGCCGTCGCCGACCATTGGCCATGGTGAAACTAACTTCCATTTGTTTTGGTGGTGACGGTTGTGCCACCAAGTGATGTTGTCGAGAGAGAGAGAAAGAGTTGGGCGATTGAGAGAGAATGAATAAAGATGATGAAGCATGACACAGGGAATTGCGGCAAGACCGAGAGGGAAACAAAATAATGTGCGAACACGAGAGAAAGAGAGAACAGAGAATATAGAAATGACGGAGGTGAGTATAAAAGGGAAAGTCGAGAAGTCATGTTTGAAGGTTCCTCAAGACAATCTCTCCAAACAAAATCTGGGTGGACTCAAACAAGAATTCGGGTGGGCTTAAAGGGTCAGGCCCAAATTTTTCTAACGCCCATTAATTATTTTTTCACCCCATATGTGTGGTTAGAGTTTGGGGTGGGCCGATGAGCATGAGGTCCTTCTTATTTACTGTCATCAAAGTTTATTTTTGCACCCTCAACGTTCTTTTAATTAGATTTAGATTTTTTTAAATCAAGTCTCTAATGCTAATTCCTTTTGATTAAAATGGTAATTTTTATTGGATTAGAATTTTGTATTAAACTTTGATTTTTAAGCCTGATCCCCTCTTAGTTTAGTTTTGTTCATTATTTGGATTAAACTTTGATTTTAATTGTGATTATAGACTTTGATTGATTTTTTTTGAACTGTGTGTTTAGTCTTTGCATAATTTTGATTAGAGGATCTCTTGATGGTTGATTATAAACTTTGGTCAAACCTTGATGAATAATTGTGACAACTCTCAGGGCGTTTGCTTTGTAACTCGATGCATATATTTGCTTTGTTGCTTCATATATTCCCTTAGGGTTCTTGGTTCATTTTTATCTCTGATAAGTTAAATCAAAATAGACTTTAGGCCCTGATCCAAATATGATAACATTAGGTAGTTCTCATTCAGCCTCAACTATAGGACCATATGGCATGACAACATCTAGGACCAAGTCTCTCATAGATCTTGCGTTGCGTCTTTCTCTTATGCCTCTTAACACAAATAAAAATACTTAATAAACACGATGTGTTTTGTGCGTCACAAGCCTTAAGTACATGGGAAATGATAAGCGGGAGACTTTCCTTACCTTGTCTATAGTATTTTGTATACGTCCCGACTTTCGTCGATCTTACGAAGCATTCGATCCTATGTCATAGACTTTGGTGCGATACACGTCACAAACAAATTCAATCCACTTCTGTTAAAATCCTTGAACAAATGCAAACTATTTTGTCCTTCAGGATTTCCTTTCAAACCATTTCAGAAAGCGCATGTTACTTTCGTTCTACCGCAAACAGGTGTCGTCTCCTAACTACTGAAACACGAACTTAGCATCACTCATAAAAGACACCAACCAACCCGTCATAGGTCGAACTACGAGCATTCTGACTTCTTCATTCGCGTCCGAATGAGGATACGCAGGCACAAGACAGTGATGTCTTGGCAAGCACAATCTCCTCATTCACCCGTAGTCCTCCGAACTACGGTGACTCTGACGTTCTCATTGCACGAGGAAATAGGTAGGAATAGGACGACGATGTCCTATCGAGTTACCTTTTGTTCAATTTTCGTTTAGTAAATAGGTTTTAAATAAAACACCCTTTGATTAAAACAACAAGAGTGGATCCCGTTGAGTACAACAGATGCGAGGAGATGTTAATACCTTTCTCTCGCGTAATTGGCTCCTGAACATGCACTTGGTTGCGATGACCATGTGTTCTCCCTTTTGAGGTTTCTTCTATCATTTCCTTTCCCATGTAGGGATAAATAACATTCGGTGGTGAATCTGTTTTTCTACCGGTTGTTTTTCGCGTTTCGACTCTGCTGAGGACTTGGTTCCCTATGTGAGTCAATCTTAGCTCTTGTTTGTTTCTTTTTCATTGGGTGTTTGTCTTTATACTTTTAATTTCTTTATTTACTGCATTTTCTTGCATTTATTTTATTATTGTTGGCATACCATGTGCTGTTGATTGGGTTGATCTCATGAGTGATAAGCCCACTACCTAGACTTGAGTACATACCTAAGATTAGAGTGGATAGTCGTGTGGCCTGCGTAACATCTTGGAAAATTTGGTAGACACGAGACCCACATTCAAACGAGGCTTTCTCTGGAGATATTCTATTATGTACATCTTTGGCAGATGATAGGGTGTTGATTTAGAAAGCTTATGACTCTGGAGACCGTTCATGGGAAATCAGTTGAGACCTCCTTGATTGATGATGATGTCAAACCAGAAATGGTGAATGTATCATGATTTCTCGACCTGAGAGTTTGTGAGACTGAGAATATGCTAACGGTGACACACAAGAATTAAAGAGGAAAACAACACAGTTTTTTTTAAAGCAGCATTACAACGCGTGACGAAGTCGAAAGTTTCGAAGCATACCTTTATTTTGTTCTCAGATAAATCTTCACTCCATTACTGATCCCTCTGTGTAGCTTGAAGAACTTTAATTTCGAATTCAATTATGAGTGTGCGGCGAACCCGTGTCGAACTTGAAAATGTTTATCCAAGGGTGATTTTTGGAAGCCGTGTATGAAAGGATTACGTAGAATCTTCTCCGCCGTCGCCGACCATTGGCCATGGTGCAACTAACTTCCATTTGTTTCGGTGGTGACGGTTGTGCCACCAAGTGATGTTGTCGAGACAGAGAAAGAGTTGGGTGATTGAGAGAGAATGAATAAAGATGATGAAGCATGACACAGGGAATTGCGGCAAGACCGAGAGGGAAACAAAATAATGTGCGAACACGAGAGAAAGAGAGAATAGAGAAAATAGAAATGACGGAGGTGAGTATAAAAGGGAAAGTGGAGAAGTCATGTTTGAAGGTTACTCAAGACAATCTCTTCAAACAAAATCTGGGTGGACTCAAACAAGAATTCGGGTGGGCTTAAAGGGTCAGGCCAAAATTTTTCTAACACCCATTATTTATTTTTTCACCCCATATGTGTGGTTAGAGTTTGGGGTGGGCCGATGAGCATGAGGTCCTTCTAATTTACTGTCATCAAAGTTTATTTCTACACCCCTAACTTTCTTTTAATTAGATTTAGATTTTTTTTACAACAAGTCTTTAATGCTAATTCCTTTTGATTAAAATGGTAATTTTTATTGGATTAGAATTTTGTATTAAACTTTGATTTTTAAGCTTGATCCTTTCTTACATTAGTTTTGTTCATTATTTGGATTAAAATTTGACTTTAATTGTGATTATAGACTTTAATTGATTTTTTTGAACTTTGTGTTTTGTCTTTGCATAATTTTGATTAGAGGATATCTTGATGGTTGATTATAAACTTTGGTCAAACTTGATGAATAATTGTGACGACTCTCAGGGCGTTTGCTTTGTAACTCGATGCATATATTTGCTTTGTTGCTTCATATATTCCCTTAGGGTTCTTGGTTCATTTTTATCTCTGATAAGTTGAATCAAAATAAACTTTAGGCCCTGATCCAAATATGATAACATTAGGTAGTTCTCATTCAGCCTCAACTATAGGACCATATGGCATGACAACATCTAGAACCAAGTCTCTCATAGATCTTGCGTTTCGTCCTTCTCTTATCCCTCTTAACACAAATAAAAATACTTAATAAACACGATGTGTATTATACGTCACCAGCCTTAAGTACATGGGAAATGATAAGCGAGAGTCTTTCCTTACCTTGTCTATTGTATTTTGTATACGTCCCGACTTTGGTCGATCTTTCGAAGCATTCGATCCTATATCATAGACTTTGGTGCGATACACGTCACAAACAAATTCAATCCACTTCTGTTAAAATCCTTGAAGAAATGCAAACTATTTTGTCCTTCGGGATTTCCTTTCAAACCATTTCAGAAAGGGCATGTTACTTTCTATCTACCGCAAACATGTGTCGTCCCCTATCTACTGAAACGCGAACTTAGCATCACTCATAAAAGACACCAAACAACCCGTCGTAGGTCGAACTACGAGCATTCTAACTTCCTCATTCGCGTATGGATGAGGATACGAAGGCACAAGACAATGATGTCTTGGCGAGAACAATCTCCTCATTCACCCGTAGTCCTCCGAACTACGGTGACTCTGACGTTCTCATTGCACGAGGAAATACGTAGGAATAGGACGACGATGTTCTATCGAGTTACCTTTTGTTCAATTTTCGTTTAGTAAATAGGTTTTAAATAAAACACCCTTTGATTAAAACAACAAGAGTGGATCCCGTTGAGTACAATAGATGCGAGGGGATGTTAATACCTTCCTCTCGCGTAATTGGCTCCTGAACCTACACTTGGTTGCGATGACCATGTGTTTTCCCTTTTGAGGTTTCTTCTATCGTTTCCTTTCCCCCGTAGGGATAAATAACATCTGGTGGTGACTCTGATTTTCTACCGGTTGTTTTTTGCGTTGCGACTCTGCTGAGGACCTGGTTCGCTATGCGAGTCAATATTAGCGCTTGTTTGTTTCTTTTTCATTGGGTGTTTGTCTTTATGCTTTTATTTGCTTTATTTATTGCATTTTCTTGCATTTATTTTATTATTGTTGGCATACCATGTTTTGTTGATTGGGTTGATCTAATGAGAGATAACCCCACTACCCAGGCTTGAGTACATACCTAAGATTGGATAGTCGTGTGGCCTGCGTAGCATCTTGGTACATTTGGTTGACACGAGACTCATATTCAAACGAGGTTTTCTCTGGAGATATTCTATTCTGCACGTCTTTGGCAGATTATAGGGTGTTGACTTAGAAAGCTGATGACTCTGGAGACCGTTCATGGAAAATCAGTTGAGACCTCTTTGATTGATGATGATGCCAAACCAGAAATGGTGAATGTATCATGATTTCTTCACCTGAGAGTCTGTGAAACTGAGAACATGCTAACGGTGACACACAAGAATTGAAGAGGAAAACAACACAGTTTTTTTAAAGCAGCATTACAACGCGTGACGAAGTCGAAAGTTTCGAAGCATACCTTTATTTTGTTCTTAGATAAATCTTTACTCCATTACTGATCCCTCTGTGTAGCTTAAAGAATTTTAATTTCGAATTCAATTATGAGTGTGCGGCGAACCCGTGTCGAACTTGAAAATGTTTATCCAAGGGAGATTTGTGGAAGCCGTGTATGAAAGGATTACGTAGAATCTTCTCCGCCGTCGCCGACCATTGGCCATGGTGCACCTAACTTCCATTTGTTTCGGTGGTGACGGTTGTGCCACCAAGTGATGTTGTCGAGAGAGAGAGAAAGAGTTGGGAGATTGAGAGAGAATGAATAAAGATGACGAAACATGACACAGGGAATTGCGGCAAGACCGAGAGGGAAACAAAATAATGTGCGAACACGAGAGAAAGAGAGAATAGAGAAAATAGAAATGACGGAGGTGAGTATAAAAGGGAAAGTGGAGAAGTCATGTTTGAAGGTTCCTTAAGACAATCTCTCCAAACAAAATCTGGGTGGATTCAAACAAGAATTCGGGTGGGCTTAAAGGGTCAGGCCCAAATTTTTCTAACACCCATTATTTAATTTTTCACCCCATATGTGTGGTTAGAGTTTGGGGTGGGCCGATGAGCATGAGGTCCTTCGTATTTACTGTCATCAAAGTTTATTTCTGCACCCCTAACTTTCTTTTAATTAGATTTAGACTTTTTTTTACAACAAGTCTTTAATGCTAATTCATTTTGATTAAAATGGTAATTTTTATTGGATTAGAATTTTGTATTAAACTTTGATTTTTAAGCTTGATCCTTTCTTAATTTAGTTTTGTTCATTATTTGGATTAAAATTTGACTTTAATTGTGATTATAGACTTTGATTGATTTTTTTGAACTGTGTGTTTTGTCTTTAAATAATTTTGATTAGAGGATCTCTTGATGGTTGATTGTAAACTTTGGTCAAACCTTGATGAATAATTGTGACAACTCTCAGGGAGTTTGCTTTGTAACTCGATGCATATACTTGCTTTGTTGCTTCATATATTCCCTTAGGGTTCTTGGTTCAATTTTATCTCTGATAAGTTGAATCAAAATAAACTTTAGGCCCTGATCCAAATATGATAACATTAGGTAGTTCTCATTCAGCCTCAACTATAGGACCATATGACATGACAACATCTAGGACCAAGTCTCTCATAGATCTTGCGTTGCGTGTTTCTCTTATCCCTCTTAACACAAATAAAAATACTTAATAAACACGATGTGTATTGTGCGTCACGAGCCTTAAGTACATGGGAAATGATAAGCGGGAGTCTTTCCTTACCTTGTCTAGAGTGTTTTGTATACGTCTCGACTTTGGTCGATCTTACGAAGCATTTGATCCTATGTCATAGACTTTGGTGCGATACACGTCACAAACAAAGTCAATCCACTTCTGTTAAAATCCTTGAACAAATACAAACTATTTTTCCTTCGGGATTTCCTTTCAAACCTTTTCAGAAAAGGCATGTTACTTTCGTTCTACCGCAAACGGGTGTCGTCACCTAACTGCTGAAACTCGAACTTAGCATTACTCATAAAAGACACCAACCAACCCGTGGTAGGTCGAACTATGAGCACTTTGACTTCTTCATTCGCGTCCGAATGAGGATACGCAGGCACAAGACAATGATGTCTTGGCAAGCACAATCTCCTCATTCACCCGTAGTCCTCCGAATTATGGTGACTCTGACGTTTCCATTGCACAAGGAAATACGTAGGAATAGGACGACGATGACCTATCGAGTTAACTTTTGTTCAATTTTTGTTTAGTAAATAAGTTTTAGATAAAACATTCTTTGATTAAAACAACAAGAGTGGATCCCGTTGAGTACAACAGATGCGAGAGGATGTTAATACCTTCCTCACGCGTAATTGGCTCCTAAACCTGGACTTGGTTGCGATGACCATGTTTTCTCCCTTTTGAGGTTTATTCTATTATTTCCTTTCCCTCGTAGAGATAAATAACATTCGGTGGCGACTCTGTTTTTCTGCCAATTGTTTTTCGCGTTGCGAATCTGCTGAGGACCTTATTCCCTATGTGAGTCAATCTTAGCGCTTGTTTGTTTCTTTTTCATTAGGTGTTTGTCTTTATGATTTTATTTGCTTGATTTACTGCATTTTCTTGCATTTATTTTATTATTGTTAACATACCATGTGTTGTTTATTGGATTGATCTCATGTGAGATAAGCCCACTACCCAGGCTTTAGTACATACCTAAGATTAGAGTGGATAGTCGTGTGGCCTGCGTAGCATCTTGGTACATTTGGTTGACACGAGACCCACATTCAAACGAGGTTTTCTCTGGAGATATTCTATTCTACACGTCTTTGTCAGATGATAGGGTGTTGACTTAGAAAGCTTATGACTCTGGAGAACGTTCATGGGAAATTAGTTGATACCTCCTTGATTGATGATGATGCCAAACCAGAAATGGTGAATGTATAATGATTTCTCGACCTGAGAGTCTGTGAGACTAAGAACATGCTAACGGTGACACACAAGAATTGAAGAGGAAGAACAACACAGTTTTTTTAAAGCAGCATTACAACGCGTGGTGAAGTCTAAAGTTTCGAAGCATACCTTTATTTTCTTCTCAGGTAAATCTTTACTCCATAACTGATCCCTTTGTGTAGCTTAAAGAATTTTAATTTCGAATTCAAGTATGAGTGTGTGGCAAACCCGTGTCGAACTTGAAAATGTTTATCCAAGGGAGATTTATAGAAGCCATGTATTAAAGGATTACGTAGAATCTTCTCCGCCGTCGCCGGCCATAGGACATGGCGCAACTAACTTCCATTTGTTTCGGTGGTGACGGTTGTGCCACCAAGTGATGCTGTCGAGAGAGAGAAAGAATTGGGCGATCGAGAGAGAATGAATAAAGATGATGATGCATGACATGGGGAGTTGCGGCAAGAGCGAGAGGGAAACAAAATAATTTGCGAACACGAGAGAAAGAGAGAACAGAGAAAATAGAAATGACGAAGGTGAGTATAAAAGGGAAAGTGGAGAAGTGATATTTGAAGGTTCCTCAAGACAATCTCTCCAAAAAAAATCTGGGTGGACCCAAACCAGAATTCGGGTGGGCTTAGAGGGTCAGGCCCAAATTTTTATAACACCCATTAATTATTTTTTCACCCCTTATGTGTGGTTAGAGTTTGGGGTGGGCCGATGAGCATGAGGTCCTTCTTATTTGCTGTCATCAAAGTTTATTTCTGCACCCCCAACTTTCTTTTAATTAGATTTAGATTTTTTTTACGACAAGTCTTTAATGCTAATTCCTCTTGATTAAAATGGTAATTTTTATTGGATTAGAATTTTGTATTAAACTTTGATTTTTAAGCTTGATCCTTTCTTAATTTAGTTTTGTTCATCATTTGGATTAAACTTTGACTTTAATTGTGATTATAGACTTTGATTAATTTTTTTGAACTGTGTGTTTAGTCTTTGCATAATTTTGATTAGAGGATCTCTTGATGGTTGATTATAAACTTTGGTCAAACCTTGATGAATAATTGTGACGACTCTCAGGGCGTTTGCTTTGTAACTCGATGCATATACTTGTTTTGTTGCTTCATATATTCCCTTAGGGTTCTTGGTTCAATTTTATCTGTGATAAGTTGAATCAAAATAGACTTTAGGCCCTGATCCAAATATGATACCATTAGGTAGTTCTCATTCAGCCTCAACTATAGGACCATATGGCATGACAACATCTAGAACCAAGTCTCTCAAGGATCTTGCGTTGCGTCTTTCTCTTATCCCTCTTAACAGAAATAAAAATACTTAATAAACACGATGTGTATTGTGCGTCACGAACCTTAAGTACATGGGAAATGATAAGCGGGAGTCTCTCCTTACCTTGTCTAGAGTGTTTTGTATACGTCCCAACTTTGGTTGATCTTACGAAGCATTCGATCATATGTCATATACTTTGGTGCGATACACGTCACAAACAAAGTCAATCCACTTCTATTAAAATCTTTGAACAAATGCGAACTATTTTGTCCTTCGGGATTTCCTTTCAAACCATTTCAGAAAAGGGCATGTTACTTTCGTTCTACCGCAAACAGGTGTCGTCCCCTAACTGCTCAAATGCGATCTTAGCATCACTCATAAAAGACACCAACCAACCCGTGGTAGGTCGAACTACGAGAACTCTGACTTCCTCATTCGCGTCTGAATAAGGATACGTAGGCATAAGACAGTGATGTCTTGGCGAGCACAATCTCCTCATTCACCCGTAGTCCTCCGAACTACGGTGACTCTAACATTCTCATTGCACGAGGAAATATGTAGGAATAGGATGACGATGTCCTATCAAATTACTTTTTGTTCAATTTTTGTTTAGTAAATAGGTTTTAGATAAAAACACCCTTTGATTAAAACAACAAGAGTGAATCCCGTTGAGTACAACGGTGTCGCTACTGGGAAAATCGGCGTCGGCTGAACAGTAGAGTCGCCACCGTGCGTTATTTATCCCAACAGAGGGAAAGGAAACGCTTGAAGTAAACCTACCGCAAAGACGGGAAAGGAATGGTCATCACAACCAAATCCTGGATTCGGGAGTCGGTTACGCAAGGGGAAGGTATTAGCACCCCTCACGTCCGTCGTACTCAACGGGATCCACGCTTGTTTTCTAGTACAGATTGCTATTCTATCTATTCTACAGGTCTGGGTTTAAAAGAAAAGAAAATGACTCGGCAAAGTATCGCACTTTATGCCTACGTATTCCTGTCTGGAACGAGAAATCAGAGTCAACGTAGTTCGCCTACCTACGGGAAAGGAGGGGAAGGTTGCTCGCTAGGATATCGCATCCTATGCCTACGTACTTTCATACAGCATGAAAGATCAGAGCAAACGTAGTTCGGGCCACGGAAGACACAGATTTGTCTGACTGTTTTTTTAGATCCTTCTGAAAAAGGTTTTCTCCTGATTACGGGTCCAAGCGAACAAAAGTGACACTTTGATTGGTTTTCAGTCTTTTACGCAAGAACTGTCTTTTATTGATGTTTAAAATCTTATTGTATTTTTGATTGTTTTTGAGATGGAAGAGAACGACACTCTAAAACCTAGGGTTTGAAATGGGAATCAAAAACTACCCTAATGTTGTCATGCATGGATTAACACCTAATGTCTGTCATAATTCCCTCCTGTACAGAGGAAATCAGAGATCCTAGGGGATAAACGGAAAAGAAACAACATATATACAGTAAAGCAGTAAAATGCATGAATGCAACAACACAAGCGAGGCAAGGGAGTCCCACTCAACCTCGAACCTGGGAAAACAATAGGTGAAGTGGAACAGATTCACTTCGAACCTATGGGAAAATTAACAAACAATACAGCAAAGAAAATAAAACCCCAAAACCAGCTCTGACAGCAACACCAGCTCCTACAGCAGCAGCTCTGAAAAACATCAAAATCTGACAGTTGATTAACTGCAAAACAATAACATCTTCAAAGTGAATCCCAAAATCAAACTTCAATGGCCTCCAAGCTTTAGATAAGCTCCATCTTCAAGGCAAGCACTCCAGAAGAGAATCACCTAACAGAACAAGTTGGAATGATAAAACAGCTTATTGACAACCAAAGGAAGCCTATAAGTGTTTATCATCATGAGAGACTGGTTCCCTCAAAGTTCTACTTCTAAGATAAGCCACTTATCCCTCCAAAGGAGGGATGTGAATATATTAGAAGGACTTTTAGTCATTGGGAGGAATGGAAGCACACGAAGCTTTCCATGTTTATGAAAGAAATTAGTCTAAGTCTACAGCCCTGCCTATTGCTCCTATCTCCTAAGTCTTCAAAAACCATCTTCAAGCACAAGAATCCCCAAGCTCCAAGTATTGATACTTGCCTTCAATCTTCTCACATGCTTCCTCATGCTCCATAAGCCAAACACAAGCCCCAACACCCAAAGAAAAGGCCCAAAACCCAACAAACAACACAACATCCCCAGTGGGAAACACACCAATATCAACCAATTTGCAAAAATCAAGGAAAAATAGTAAAACTCACTATAAAATCCTAATTAAATTTCTAGGGGACCCTAACTAAGTACCCTATACCCCATATAAACCCCAGACCTAAATCAATTTTAAGACCCCAAAACTATGCCCTAAACTGCACCTACTTGTTGTGAAACCCTAATCTTGATCACCCTAAAGTTGATGGTTCAAAACTATCCTAAATTAAATCACAAAAATATGATAAAATTCCAGGGGGAACCTAACACTCTAATCTAACCATAGGAAAAAGAATCACATCAAAATATAAAATACAATGACCATACTAAATTTAGCAAGTAACATATACCAAGTGTAAATGAAATAAAAGCAATTAAAAGTAAAAAATAAACCAAAAAATGAAAAAAATACATGAAATGCCAATTTTATTTTCTTATAATTTTCGTGATGTTTTTATGAAAATTAGGGAAAAAATCCCATGTAAAAATGACCATTTTTCAATTTATTATGATTTATTGAGTAAACTATATGCAAACATGAAAATCAATCAACAATCAATTAAAAAATGAAAACAATGCGTGGCAAAAAGCAATTATTTACAGTTCAAAAATGCACTGGGCTCAGGAGGGGGGGTGCAGATATCACACTGCGCTAGGCCCATTATCCATTCAGAAAAACACTAAAAAACAAACAAGGAAAATAAAAAAGGGGGGGGGGGGGGGCGAATAATGCTTATTCGCCTTATTATTTCCATTGGGCCTCCCACTGGGGGGTGTGGCTAGCAAGATGGCCTAGGCCCATAACGAAAAAAAAACATTGGGAAAGGGGTGTCAAGGGAAAGCAAGGGGGGACAGTTAGCAATCCTAGCAAATGGGCCTAAGCCCGAGTCCAGTATCAACTCAGCCTCAGCAAACAAAAACCTAAATTCTCCTAATTCCTTCACACTGTTCATCATCTTCCTACCCCAAACCCTAACGCCGCTAGTACTCTCTCCACCCTCTCCCTCTAAAACTCTGAAACCAACACTAACACCCCAACTCAAGCAAACAATCTTCGTTCTACCCTCAAATCACCAGCAACATTCTTCAAAAAATCCACCGCTACTCACCTCACAGAACTCTGATGTTCAAATCAAGTCACAAAGTTCTAACCTAATCTCGTTCAAACCTAACCATCATAAAGACCTAAATCTATAGCTATCAAACTACTACGAACATGCAATGAATTAGAAGAGAAAAGATGGAAACCTGGATGATGACGCTGTTGAAGATCTACAGATGAACGAGGATCTTGAGCTTCTGACGAGAGTCTTGAGGAAGATCTGGAAAAAGAAACTCGCTGAAGAAAATATGTGATGGTGTTCTTGGAGATCTGGGGAGGAGGAAGATGAATGTTCTTGGCGAAACGCTTGCGGATTGATGATGTCTTTGATGTTTCTGGAAAATCTGGAAAAAACTGATGATGAAGATCTTGGATTCTCGGCGGCTTGATGAAGATCTGAGTTGCTGGAAAAACGTGAAGAACACGTTCAAAGATCTTGAAGGATCGATGAAGGTTCTACGAAGAACTTCTGGAAATTAAAGAACACGCTTGAAGATTCCGGTGGCTGTGATGAATTCTCCGGCGAAGGGTGGATGGAGGTAGACGAAGAAGTTTGAGAGGCGTGTGGCTTGATTTCCTGAAAAATTCTGTTTCCGGAGAACTCAACAATCTCCGACGACGGTTGCGGCGGAGGGGAGGTGGTCCGGCGGCGAAGGGGACCGGTGAGGAGTCACGTGGCTAGCTTTCAGTGAGTGTGGCTGTGGTGGAGTCTGGAGGGGACAAGTGGCACAAAGGGGAGAGGGAAAAGGACACGTGGATCAGAGAGAGGGTAGTGGAGTGTGAGTTGTCAATAGAAAATTTGATGAAGTGGCTGGAAAACTGGACCCACGCGTGGCAGGCATACTTATATGACAAGTGGCAGAATTTTGGGCTTTTCTGAATTGGATAATGGACTATCTGGATAATGGCCCATTATGGATAATGACTGATTAATGCATCAATTAAATGCTAATGACCTACCCTAATTAAATCCTAATTAACTAAACAAAAATTAATTAAAAACCCTAATTAACTAAACGAAAATTAATAAAAAAACCTATTTAATCCTAAAAACAAAATTAACCCTAATTATCCTATTTAAAACAGAAAAAAACATTTAATATCTATTTATCTAATTAAAATTCCAATTAAACCTATAAAATCAATTAAAAAAATCTAATAAAATCTAAAAAAACCTATTAAATTCTATGCTAAATATATTAAACCAATTAAAAAACTTATCTAACATTATTATATTCCCCTTTTTTTAAACTATATCAAAAAACTATTATTAAAAAAATCTAAAATCTATATTAAAATCTATATTAAACTACTCTATTTAATGATAAAAAAACTAATATCTAAAATGTTAAAAATCTATTAAATCTATTACAAAAAGAAAGGAATATCTATTTAAAAATCTAAAAACCTATTAAGAAAATATCTATTAAATTCTTAAAAAAAACTATTAAATTCTATGGAAAAAATACTAACCTATTTAATATCTAAAAAGCAAGTAAATCTATTAAAAAATCTATTAAATGCATTAAAAATCTAGAAAATAACAGAAAAATCCTAAAAATGCCATGAAGTCGATTAAATCGATTAGAGAACGATTGCGCCACTGTAACGAAACCCGGGCACCGAGATGGCCTGAAAACAACAGGGAACGAGCACCAATTCTCAGAATACACTTATTCAAACCAGCCTGAACTGCCTGAAACGCCAGGGGCTGCAATCCCAATAAAATCAATCTGACTGAGAAAAATGCAATGCATGCAGTATGCGAATGCGAATGCAAAATGCGTCGAAACATAAACCAGATATGGGAACCGGTTGGTCAAATTTTGGGGTGCAACAGCTGCCCATATTCAAGCGGCTTGGACCCGACTGGGTGAAGAGCGAACGACCTTCAAACATTCGAGGTACGAGACGGTTGAATACCAAAGAAACCCTGAAATTTGCCAACCGCAGAAATAAACTGCGCCAACTGCTCGGACAACACCGCCCGCTGACTGGATCTGGTTGTTACGGCAACAAACTGATCAATTAGCGACCGTGCTGGGGATTATTTTCATCATCCTGAAAAAGATTCTATCATCGCGGGGATAGAACTTTGTCTACATTCTGTTAACACAGAGAAATCCTGACGACCTCGCTGGGGAAACAGTTCTGTCAAATATCTGAACACATTCTGTCTTGTCCTGAGACACATACTCTGTCTATCATGGGAAAACCATCTATCTGGATACCGGAAAGTTCATCCACCTGTTTCATACGGGAAAATACATCTATACCCGCCTGCTTCATACGAGAAAATTCTTTATATCCGCCTGCTTCATACGGAAGAACTTATCTACAATATTTGAATTTAAAGATCACCCGCCTGTTACTTACGGGAACACCAACTATCACTGTCCGCCTGTTTCATATGGAAAGACCATTTATCATCC
Source organism: Lathyrus sativus (assembly GCA_963859935.3). NCBI lineage: Eukaryota > Viridiplantae > Streptophyta > Magnoliopsida > Fabales > Fabaceae > Lathyrus > Lathyrus sativus. The sequence goes on from OZ012741.1 coordinate 513,852,600, forward strand.
GCCTATTTCATACGGAAATTCTATTTATCATCCGCCTGTTTCATACGGGAACAACCTTTATTAACATCCGCCTGATTCATACGAACAACATATCTGCCTGATTCTTACAGAGAAACTCTTTTCTACCCATCCGCCTGCTACTTACGGAATAGTTCTCTTTACATCCGCCTGCTACATACGGGAGAACACGTCTGCCTGATTCTTACAGAAACACAAAGTTTTTCCGCCTGCTTCGTATGGTGCAACTTCTTTTATTGTCTGCCTGTTTCCTACGGAAAAACATCTGGCATCCGCCTGCTACATACGGGACAGTTTCTTGTCATCATCCGCCTGTTTCCTACGGAAAGTACGCCATCTGCCTGATTCTTACAAAAACTTCAAATTTGCATCCGCCTGATACTTACGGAGAGTTCTACTATCAATATCCGCCTGATTCATACGAAAATATACCATCTGCATGATTCCTACAGAAACTCTGCTTACATCTGCCTGATTCCTACAGATCTTTCGAAGTTCTTCCGCCTGCTTCATACGGTACAACTTCTTTTATCATTATCCGCCTGTTTCCTATGGACTACCTGCTTGATTCTTACAGGGAAACACTTTGTACACAAATTCCTTGCATGTTCGCAATAATAGCTAACTCTACTAGGGATATTCTGAAAAATAAACACCAAACACTCATCTCAGTAATAAGCGAACACTGCTGAAATTTTGATTTTATGAAACCCTGAAACGCTGCCGCAACAACAAACTTGAAAACATTACGCTGATCGGATCATCTCCATTAGTAACTCTGTGGGGAAAATAGACTAACTCGTATCATCACCTGTCTCACAGCGAGACTCCAAATACCTGAAAATATATCTGCTAGCACTCCATATTTTTGTTGAACTAACTCCACACTCCTGTTGAGAAATACACCTGAAAGCGAAAGGTTAACCAACCTGATTTATGTTTCAAAATACGCATGTTTGACAATGGCGTAATGCTCCATACAGTATGGAAATGCTACGCGTTTTTGGTATATGCAAATATGACACTATATGCAAATGCGCATGCAGGTTCAGACTGCTGGGAAAAGCTCTGATAAACTTGCTTCATCAACAACGGCTGCTGAGGACAAATACCACCTTGCTGGGGGAATGAACGGGTATCTAAAAGTATGCTGGGACATACAACCAAATCTGCCAGGGAGAGCTTTAAACCTTCAATTTCCACGGGGAGGAAAGAAAAACACCTGCTGGGGAGAGAAAACTCTGCTGGGGAAGAAACGACTCTCTCGGGGAATATTAACCGACTCCGCTGGAAACAGGGAGTGACTCCGCTGGAGGGAATAAACAAACTTATTGGGGAAAGTAAACCGTCTGGCCACAGTTTACAAACTCGGGACTGAGGATAGACATCCTGTTACTGGCCTGACAACCCGTGGGGAAGAAAGAAAAACCATCTTCTAGGGTGAAAAATCTTCCTGAACCAACTCTGACTTGGTTGAACACCTTGAGAATCCTTTCGGCTGGGGATTGCACACCTACATATTTGGATCTCTCGGGGGAGTAGGCGCTCTGCGGGGAGCATTAATCTTGACCTGCTGGAGAATATCCTTTGGGGATAAGCTGCGACTAGCTGGGTAAAGTGATCCTTCTTCAGTAAGGAACAATGTCATCTCAGCTTCGGGGAATGAAGTGCGACCTACGTGGGGATTCGCATCATATAATGATCAAGTCTTTTCGTCAAGAGCCTCTGGTTAGGGCTATAATTTTCTGATTGTCCACTTCAGATGGGCAAGAACCCTGCAACACCACAAACGAGACAAAACAAGTCTATACAATCAAATCTATTCAGGTTAGCGTCAGTGACATCATTTTCAGTCAATTCGAAGTTTTAGCAATTATTGGCAAGGGCCAGCAACGTTATGCAAATGCTAGTTTTATCAAAACATTGACATTTTTCACATACAAAGCAGTAAAGAACAAGTATCAAATATTGAATAACATGTTTTATTGATTGGGCCTATGAATAGGCAGAGTTTTTGTACACTGGATGTAACTCCTGAAAAGAGGAAGTTACGCACAACAAATATACAAGTATGCACAAGAAGCATAACTATAATGACAAATCAAATTTGCGCATATATGTCGGCAACGTGGTGCAGACCAACATCATGAGCTGATCCTCCTATGACTCGCCTGACTCTGGCGCTTTCTGGTATTCAAATTTCTGAAGAGATTGTATCTGATAAACGAACCCCCAAAGTATTCTCCCAACCACCAAGCAACGTAGTATCAAATTCGGACCGTAGTCATTTGCTTTTTAAATCCCTAACTTTTGCGTGAATCGCCCTTTGCGGGTTTTCAATTCACCGGGATACCCTTTTTTGCCGAAGCCGCCCAGTGTAGGTTTTCGACTTCGTGGGTGTACATCTTTTCAATTTTATCCCTAACTTTTGCCCGAACCTTTTATTCTGTTTTTGGTTCGCCAGGATGCCCCATTTTTGCCTGGACTCTCTTTTTTTCTGTCCAGCGGGTCAATTTTAAGCAAAGTATCTTTTAACTGCGTCCGAATTCACAGGGGACGTAAAGTCTTCACCGTCCATGGTGGACAACAACAATGCTCCTCCTGAGAAGACTTTTCTGACAACGTATGGCCCTTCGTAATTAGGGGTCCACTTGCCCCTGTGATCTGTTTGTGGCGGGAGAATCCTCTTCAGCACAAGGTCGCCCGTCTGAAAGCTTCGAGGGTGTATCTTCTTATCATACGCTTTCTTCATCCGGATCTGGTACAACCGACCATATGCTAGAGAAGCTAGCCTCTTCTCATTCATTAAACTGAGCTGATTCAGTCTATCTTTAACCCATTCTGCCTCGTCAAGTTGGACGTCTCGTAAAACCCTCAAGGAAGGAATCTCCACTTCCAACGGTAACACCGCTTCCATTCCGTATACCAGTGAGAACGGGGTTGCCCCGGTTGATGTGCGTACCGTCGTACGATAACCATGGAAAGCGAAAGGTAGCATCTCGTGCCAGTCCTTATAGGTCACCACCATCTTCTGAACAATCTTCTTTATGTTCTTATTGGCCGCTTCGACAACACCATTCATTTTGGGTCGGTAAGGAGAAGAGTTGTGATGTTCAATCTTAAAATTCTGGCACAGTTCTTTCATCATCTTGTTATTCAAATTCGAACCGTTGTCGGTGATAATCCGCTCAGGGATTCCATATCTGCAGATAATATCTCGCTTGATAAATCTGGCGACCACTTGCTTGGTGACATTGGCATACGATGCTGCTTCCACCCACTTGGTGAAGTAATCGATTGCCACCAAGATGAATCGGTGTCCGTTGGATGCCGTAGGCTCGATCTTTCCAATCATATCAATTCCCCACATCGAGAACGGCCATGGTGATGACATCACATTCAGAGACTCGGGGGCACATGGATCTTATCTGCATAAATTTGGCATTTATGACACCTCTTTGCAAACTTGAAACAATCAGTTTCCATAGTTAGCAGTAATAACCTGCCCGCAGCAGCTTTCTGGTCATAGCATGCCACCAGCATGTGTACCAAACGTACCCTCATGTATCTCTTCCATGAGTAACTTTGCCTCTTTTTCATCTACACAGCGTAGCAACACCAAGTCATGGTTTCTTTTGTACAGGACACCGTCAAGATTCAAATAGAAATTGCCAGCCAATCTCCTGAGAGTCTTCTGATCTCGACTGGATGCCCCAGCCGGATACTCCTTGTTCTTCAGGAAATTCTGGATGTCAAAGTACCAGGGTTTATCATCGGATGCTTCTTCAATAGCAAATATGAAGGCGGGCCTATCAAGCCGAGATATAATAATCCGGGGAGCCTCATTCCAGAAGTTAACTTTATACATCTAAGACAATGTAGGCCAGGCGTCAGCCATTTGATTTTCTGCTCGCGGCACATGATGCAATTCACCTTGTCAAAGAAAGGCAACAATCTCCTTGCATAATTCATATATGGTATCAAATTGGGCTGACGTGTCTCCATTCTCCTTTAATCTGGTTTACCACTAAAGCTGAGTCTCCGTATACATCCAGATGTTTGATTCGCAAATCAATGGCCTCTTCAAGACCCATGATGCAAGCCTCATATTCAGCTTCATTATTGGTAACCGGAAAGGTCAATTGAGCAGTAAATGGGATGTGCGACCCATGTGGAGTAGTGATGATTGTCCCTATTCCGCTACCATAGGAATTTACAACTCCGTCAAATATCAACTGCCATTTGGAATCCGACTTTGGTCCTTCGTCCGGCAACGGTTCTTCGCAATCTTTCATCTTTAGGTACATGATATCCTCGTCAGGGAAAATCAAACCTCATCGATTGGTAGTCCTCAACAGGCTGCTCAGCAAGATACTCCGATAACACACTCCCCTTTATAGCCTTCTGTGAAACATACTGGATGTCATATTCGGTTAACACCATCTGCCATCCGGGCAATTCTTCTGGAGAGTGCTTGCTTTTCAAACACGTATTTGATGGGATCCATCTTTGAAATGAGCAGGGTTGTATGATTTAGCATGTATTGCCTCAAACGTTTGGCGGCCCAGGCTAGCGCACAACACGTTTTTTCGAGCATTGAGTATCTGGACTCACAGTCAGTAAACTTCTTACTCAAATAGTAGATGGCATGCTCTTTACGCCCAGTCTCGTCATGTTGACCGAGAACACAACCCATACTTTCCTCCAGAACCGTCAAATACATAATCAAATGTCTCCCGGCCACTGGGGGTATCAAAACAGGAGGTTCCTGCAAGTATTCTTTTATCTTGTCGAACGCCTTTTGACAATTTTCATTCCAGGTCACAACCTGGTCCTTTTTCAACAGCTTGAATAATGGCTCACACGTAGCTGTTAGGTGAGAGATGAACCTAGCAATATAGTTCAAACCTCCCTAAAAATCCACGCACTTCTTTTTCTGTTTTAGGCGTCGGCATTTCTTGTATTGCTTTTATTTTCGCAGGATCAACCTCAACTCCTTTTTCACTCACGATAAACCCCAGCAGTTTACCCGATCTCACCCGAAGGTGCACTTATTAGGGTTCAGTCTCAGCCTGAACTTCCTAAGCCTCTTGAACAGTTTCAGCAGATTAACCAAATGCTCCTCCTCCGTCTGGGGATTTGGCAATCATATCATCAACATAAACCTCGATCTCTTTATGCATCATGTCATGAAAGAGAGTCGTCATAGCACGTTGATATGTTGCCCCAACATTCTTCAATCCGAAGGGCATCACTTTGTAACAAAATTTTCCCAGGGAGTAATGAAAGTAGTCTTCTCCATGTCTTCTGGCACATTTTGATCTGATTATAGCCCGAGAAGCCATCATGAAGGAGAATACGGAGAATTGAGCGGTGTTATCGACCAGCACATCGATGTGAGGAAGGGGAAAGTCATCTTTCGGGCTCGCCCTATTCAAATCACGGTAATCTACGCACATTCTAACTTACCGTCTTTCTTTGGCACTGACACAATATTAGTGACCCATGAGGGATATTTTGTAACAGCTAGGAAACCAACATCCACTATTTTTGAACTTCCTCCTTAATCTTTACTGCCATGTCTGGTCTAGTTCTTCGGAGTTTCTGCTTAACCGGCAGGCATTCTTCTTTTAATGGCAGACGGTGAACAACCATATCCGTATCCAGCCCAGGCATATCCTCATACGACCAAGCAAAAATATCACTGTACTCTTTGAGCATATCGACCAACCTTTGCTTGATGTCGCTCTGCAGCGCAGCCCCTATACGGATGTTTCTTTCGACCTCTTCCGACCCCAAGTTGACAATCTCAATGACCTCCTCATGAGGCAGAATGATTCGCTCTTCTTGTTTAAATAACCAGGTCAACTCTTCTGGAACATCGCCATCTTCAACAATCTCTTCTTCGGCCTGAAATACTGGGATGCTCAAAGTCGAAGTGAGTCATAGGCGGTTCATAGATGTCATCTAAAATAGTAATCCTGCAAAGGAAATGGTTAAATGCTTCAAAACGCATACAAAGCAAATAACCACGTTGCCATTTTATTGTAAAAATAAAAACAGGAAAAACAGAGATCACAATATTGTACATGAAAAACGCCTTTTATTTAACGATTAAACAGTGCAATGTACATAAAAGAATGGCCCTAAGCAAAATCACGATGCCCCGGGTAGGACACCGGATTGTTCAACAATTAAGAAAACAAAGCATTACTGTTTAGTTGTCACAGGAACAGTCTCCTGAATAGACCAATTGCAAAGCCTTGTCCTGGCACGCTCGGCTGAATCCAGGCGTCCATGTCGCAGTCGCTGTCTCCTTCCTCGAAATCTGAAACAGCATTGATGGTCTCGTAATATACCCCACTAGCCGTAATTGTTATTGGTCCTTTGAAACGGGGTGCCCCTGCAGTAGGCGTTGATGATGAAGGATGATATCTAAGTCAAATCTGTCCGTTTTCACGGGAATATCCAATACCTTTCCCAGCCCTGGGTCCCACCTGCCTGTACCAGAGCCTGCGCTTCCTTATAAGATGACACAGCCACCTCTGATGCTTTACTGGGTACCGGTTCTTTGCCTTTAATTTTCAACCCCTCAAACGCTTGACAGGGTGTCTCGTGAATCTCGCCGTCGACTTCCACGTACTTGAATGACGATAAATGGCTGACCAGTATATCCTCCTCTCCACAAACTGTGACGACGCTATCCCCCACCATGTATTTCAGCTTTTGGTGTAATGTGGACGTGACTGCCCCGGCAGCATGGATCCATGGGCGTCCCAAAAGACAACTATACTTTGGCTGGATGTCCATTATATAGAACTCAGTTTCAAATACTTCAGGCCCCACCTGCAACGACAATGTTATCGATCCGAAAACTGACCTCCGCGTACCATCAAATGCCCTGACCACCAAGTCACTAGGCGTACAAATGATCCCCCTGATATCCAATTTCATCATTGCTTTCTTCGGAAGCACATTCAAGGAAGACCCTATATCCACCAACACATGGGACATGACCGTGCCCCTGCATTCAACTGAGACGTGCAGCGCCATATTATGCTCTCTTCCCCTCGGGGTCAAATCAAAATCCGTAAATCCCAAACTATGGCCTGCGTTCACGTGCGCCATCACCCCCTCCAACTGATTCACCGAAACATCTTGGGGTACGAACGACGTGTCCAGAATTTTCAATAACGCATTCCGATGGGCTTCGAAACACAATAACAACGATAATATGGAGATTTTCGACGGTGTTTGTTGAAGGTGTTCAACAATTTTATAGTCACTCTTACGGATAAGACGCATAAATTCTTCTACATCTTTCAGTGACGTTTGTTTTTCATTCCTCTGCACAGGAATACTCTCATTCACTTTTCCTTTACCTTTTGCCAATCATTCTGCCTCTACCTCAGGCGATATAAAAATTCTCCCGCTTCTCGTCATTCCTCCAGTCCCGACGACATTGTCCACAACCCCAGCTGGTCGTTCATTGAATTCTATTTTCTCCCCATCACAATATGCCTCCAGCCCATAAGTCCATGGTACTGCTTTGGTGCTCTCATAAGGGACTGGCCCTGCCTTTGTAATAGTGATCGTCGGCCGCCTGGCTGGTGCTGTTATAGTTATCGTTTTCCGTGGAATTGTCACCATAGCAACATCACTCTGCTCATCTGCTAACACCTCTGCAGGCTTCTCAACTGCCGTTCTATCAAATTGTAACCTGCCCTCATCTATCAAGGTCTGAATGCCTTTCCTCAATTCAGCACAACCCCCAGCTTGGGTCCAACATTCTAGACAAAACTCATCGCAGCCCGGATACATACCTCCTTTCAATAACCCGCTCTTTACTTCACACAACGGTGTTTTCAGCTCATCAACACTCATGACCAGATTCAAATCCTCCTCAGTCAAAATAGCATTTGCCCCATGGTTGGGCATAGGCTGTTGTACTATATTTGGACCCGCTTGTCCAAACTTTATGGCCTTGCTATCCAACAGATCCTGCACTACATGTTTGAAAGCATGGCAAGCTTCTATGTCATGTCCGGGTGCCCCGGAGTGAAATTCGTAGTGCTTGTTGGCGTCATACCCGTAAGGAAGTACTCCCCCTTTAGGTGGTGCCAGGGTCCTCTTTTCCACTAAATTCATCCCCAACAACGTCTGAAGTAATTCTGCGTACGTAGAAGGAGGAGCTTCAAACATTCTTTTCGGTTTCGTATTCGGGAATCTCCTTTGGCCAGCGTTCTGCCCTTGCTGTTGTTGTTGTTGCTGTGGTAGTATCTGTTGTAATGGTTGTGGTTGTTGATGAAACGGGATTGTAACACTTGCTACCTGTTGAGGATGCACATATTGATTCTGTCCTCTGCCCCTGCCTCGACCTCGGCCACTAAAAACAGCACTAGTGTCGCCCTGTCGTCGACCCCCAAATGCTTTTCTATTACCTCCTGACGAAGTAGACTCCCCAGCCTGGAATCTTCCCACCTTAATACTATTCTCAATCATCTCACCCATCAAAACCAGATCAGAGAAACTGCCCAACGCAACAGGAAACAACTTCTCATAGAATATCCCCGTGAATGTTCCAATGAACATATCATTCATCTCCTTCTCGACTAGCGGAGGATGCACTCTTGCAGCCATGTCGCGCCACCTTTGCGCGTATTCTTTGAAACTCTCCCCAGTTTTCTGTGACAAGCCTTGCAGCTGGACCCTGTTTGGTGTCAGGTCACTGTTATATTTGTAATGGGTCACAAACGCATCAGCCAGTTGCTTCCATGTCTTAATTTGAGTGGGCTCCAACCCCATATACCACTCAAGTGAGGGTCCAGATAAGCTGTCCTGAAAGAAATGCATCAGCATTCTTTCATCATTCGAGTAAGCGGACATCCGTCTGTAATAAGAGCGAACATGCACCTTCGGACAAGTGTCTCCCTTATATTTATCAAAGGTGGGAGCTTTAAACTTCAGCGGTACCCTTAGGCCAGGCACCAATCCCATCGTAGTCATATCTAAACCAGAAGTATTCTGATTCACTACACCCTTCATTTGTTCCTCAAGCATTTTGATCCTCTGAACAGGATCCACAGGTCCATCCATACCCCTACCAGAAAAGGCATCTTCTTGTTGGTCCTCATTCCAATTAATATTCTCATTTCCGTACCCATCATACCCATTGTTACGACCAAATCCAATATGATTCATCATAGGACCCCGTCCTCTGTTACCATACCCTTGAGTGACCCCGACAGGTCCAAAAGGCATCATTCCAGCACCATTTCCATTATCGAATCCACCATAGCCCTGATTAGCATTACCAAAATCATCATATCCGAAACCCTGGGTGTTGAAGCCGAACTTCCCATCCTGATTGACATAATCAAACCCCTGATCGTTATAGCCAAACCCGTTGTTGCCAAAGCCATTACCTCCATTGTTACCACCGCCTAGATTGGCGTCTCCGAACCCAACATTGTTAATGACAGTCTCATTACCAATTCCTGTATTACCATTCCCGGCGCCAACGCCATTGTTCACATTCACAACAGGTATATTCACCACAGGTGGAGCTACAGGCGTAGGAGTACCATCCCCATGAATGGTTTCAACACGTACAGAATTGTGGTCTTCGTTTCCATTCCCAGCACTCTTCGCCAGCAATAGCTGCACCAAAGTCTGCAGGTTTTCCTGCCCCTTCACAATTGTCTCCATCGTCTGCATGAACAGTGCCAGCTTTTCACGCATCTCCTGCATCTCGTTTTGCATCTGGTCCATGACTCTTTTGCAGTTGGTACAAGTAGAGTATCGATGAGGACGTTGACTTTCAATCCTGGATGAACCTGGCGAGATGCAGGAAATGAGATACAGTTCAATAATTACCTGGTAATGCAATATGAATGTGTATGCAAATGCAACATGTGTCTGTGCATTAGGGAATATCACTCCCCAATTCTAGTGCCAATGTGCCAGTGCGGTGACAGTGATAGCAATAAGAAGCTCGAAACCCAATCATGGAAAAACATCTCATACATTGCAGAAAATCCCATCAAGTCAGGAATACAATATTAATGAGCGTACAATAAGAAGGCATGACCTCAACCAACAATCCTGGTGATGGCCAGCACAATGCAAATAAAGCATACACATCAATACATGAGATAGTCAAGTGCGACCATACGCCTGGTACTCCTCTAATAATCTCTTAGTCTTGGGATGATTTGGTTGAGTAAGCAATCCCTCGACAAGTAGATCTCTTCGCTTGAAAACACGTCGTAAATCACCAATAGATTCCTCCCATGCCCCTTCTCCAAAGCAGTCATCTAACTTTCGCTTCTGGGATGCAGACTCCTTCTTGCACTTGATAACTTTGTTCAAGGAATTCTGGACATCATACCTCCGCGTAACCTCCTCTTCTAACCTCTTTTGGCTAGCTTTCAACTGACCCTCCAGCTCAGAGATCTGCAGCCTCAGTTTGTCTTCTCTTTCCTTATTGTCGGTCAACGTCGCGTTCCAGGTTTTGTTGAACGCAGAGATCTCCCGATAGGCGATATCGAGTGACTTCTTCTTGGACTCTAACATATCATGAGAGCTTTTGAAGTCCTTTCCCAGGCATTCACGCTTCTTTTTCTCTTCTGCCAGTTCAGCACCTAACCTGTTTACCAACTCAGTCTGCTGTTGGAAGGAATACACAACTTCGTTTTTCTCCCTCCGGATTTGAGCCAATTCCTTCTCTAACTCTTCATTGATCTTTATCAAGTCTTCTTTTTCTTTTACTACCTGCTCGTATGCCTCAATAGCCACAGAAGTGGGTTCCTCAACTGGAATGGGAACAGGACGTGATACTGCTGGAAAAGGCATCTGCACCTGTCTTACCCTCTCTTGAATCCACACCTTGTAAGGCATATAGGTTTGACAATCATTCTTGCCTAGTAATAGTTTCCCTCTTCTGCAGATATGATTCCAAGCGTGCTAAATCTTGGCCAATAATTCCCCACTCAGGTCACCAGTGAAATACAGAGATTCATGTATTTCTTCCTCCTTCGGTGGACTCTTCAAAGCATACCCAAACTGTCGAACCAACAAAGATGGGTTGTAGTTAATACACCCCTTCCTTCCAATCAGAGGAACGTTGGGAAACCCGACGCAACTGAAGATAATCTCTGACCCCAATAAATCTCTATCGAACCAGACAATGTCTTCTGAAGAAATTCCCATTAGTCGTTCAGACCACTCAGCTGTATCTGCAGATTCAACAAAAGGACCCTTCTTGGGCAGATGGCTCTCAAACCACATGTTCAGCAAAGGTACACAACAATGGACATTTTTCCCCCTTCTGTTTTCATTCTTATAATGCAAGGAATGATAGAAATCTCCAATCAAGGTAGGCACCGGGTTGCCTGCAGCAAACAAGTGGAATGCATCCAAATCAACGAATTCAGGCAGATTAGGGAACAGTATAATCCCATAGATGCACAAAGCAAGAACAGCGTTAAACACAATCCAGCAGCCACTTTTGGCATATTCTTGAGCTTTGCCAACCAAAAATTTGAGAGAAAACCCCGAAACTCCATGCCAGGAAGTCAACAACAACTCTGCAGGATCCATATGCAAGGGAACAGCTAAGTCTTCCAGCTTAGGCTTAGCATCAAAGTGAATGAAGGGCACTCTGTTCTGAACCGGCAACTCTAGAAACTCAGCGTACTCCTCCATGGTCGGAGCCAAAATGAAGTCCTGGAACATAAAACACCTCAAGAAGGGATCATATAATTGCATTAATGTGTATAACCCATTCAGCTCATGTGCAGTTGGCCTGCAAACCAAACTTAGTAGCTTCCCATAACTCTTTCTAAAACTTCTCTTCACATCATCATCAGCTAGGGAAATCAGACCCAACAGAGAAGTCACGTCAGGGGTAGGCAACTTATACGCAACAATCTTCCTCAAAGTACTCATAATAACAGATAGAAGTCCGGAGCACTAGAACCGGGAAGTATGAAAATGCACCTGCAGCACAGACACACGTTAATGATATGCACATGATGATGCAAACAATGCAATATGCAACAATGCAACAAGGGATCAAGTGCCCCTGGCTGAGAAGCCCAATCCACAATATTGGCCTCAAATAGACCCACAAACTGCTCAAGACCATCCACAATGCTCCAACCCGGTCTCTGACAGACCCAATAACACTGTCCTCAAACATCACTGAACCTCAATCAAGAAAAACGGTAATCTGGAGGTCAAGTTACCTGCATGTCCCAACCCCTCTCACAGGTAGGTGTCCTAATAACTGACACAAGGTATGGCATCCTATGCGGTCGTTGGCGTCACAGACTTTCAAGACGGATGATACGATACCCAGAAGGTGTGGCATCATCATGTCCTGAAGAGGCCTCACTTAGCCAACTTCCAAATGATCGGTCCCCGAAGTCGACAATCCAACTAACCAACAACCCCCTCAACCCAAAGGGTTGAAAAAGAAGTCAACCAGAAGAACCTCGTCCGAGCGTGGATTTCATGAGACACTAGTGCCTGCAAAGCAAGCACGCGCCCACTAATTTCCACTCTAATTCTAGGTGCACTCAAGCCCAGGTCCGGCTTATCTCTCAATCATAGATCCCCCTCATACCCACAACAATAATCACAATAATATAATGCTGAATGTAAAATACAGAAACGTAAATCCATACAAAACCCACGACGGGAAAACAAGCGCTAGGATTGACTCGCGTAGGGAATCGTTGGAGTCCCCAGCAGAGTCGCCAGCTGTCGCTACTGCGAAAATCGGCGCCGGCTGAACAGAAGAGTCGCCACTGTGCGTTATTTATCCCAACAGAGGGAAAGGAAACGCTCGAAGTAAACCTACCGCAAAGACGGGAAAGGAATGGTCATCGCAACCAAATCCTGGATTCGAGAGTCGGTTACGCAAGGGGAAGGTATTAGCACCCCTCACGTCCGTCGTACTCGACGAGATCCACGCTTGTTTTCTAGTACGGATTGCTATTCTATCTATTCTACAGGTCTGGGTTTAAAAGAAAAGAAAATGACTCGGCAAAGTATTGCACTTTATGCCTACGTATTCCCGTCTGGAACGAGAAATCAGAGTCAACGTAGTTCGCCTACCTACGGGAAAGGAGGGGAAGGTTGCTCGCTAGGATATCGCATCCTATGCCTACGTACTTTCATACAACATGAAAGATCAGAGCAAACGTAGTTCGGGCCACGGAAGACACAGATTTGTCTGACTATTTTTTTAGATCCTTCTGAAAAAGGTTTTCTCCTGATTACGGGTCCAAGCGGACAAAAGTGACACTTTGATTGGTTTTCAGTCTTTTACGCAAGAACTGTCTTTTATTGATGTTTAAAATCTTATTGTATTTTTGATTGTTTTTGAGATGGAAGAGAACGACACTCTAAAACCTAGGGTTTGAAATGGGAATCAAAAACTACCCTAATGTTGTCATGCATGGATTAACACCTAATGTCTATCATAATTCCCTCCTGTACAGAGAAAATCAGATATCCTAGGGGATAAACGGAAAAGAAACAACATATATACAGTAAAGCAGTAAAATGCATGAATGCAGCAGCACAAGCGAGGCAAGGGAGTCCCACTCAACCTCGAACATGGGAAAACAATAGGTGAAGTGAAACAGCTTCACTTCGAACCTATGGGAAAATTAACAAACAATACAGCAAAGAAAATAAAACCCCAAAACCAGCTCTGACAGCAACACCAGCTCCTACAGCAGCAGCTCTGAAAAACATCAAACTCTGACAGTTGATTAGCTGCAAAACAATAACATCTTCAAAGTGAATCCCAAAATCAAACTTCAATGGCCTCCAAGCTTTAGATAAGCTCCATCTTCAAGGCAAGCACTCCAGAAGAGAATCACCTAACAGAACAAGTTGGAATGATAAAACAGCTTATTGACAACCAAAGGAAGCCTATAAGTGTTTATCATCATGAGAGACTGGTTCCCTCAAAGTTCTACTTCTAAGATAAGCCACTTATCCCTCCAAAGGAGGGATGTGAATATCTTAGAAGGACTTTTAGTCATTAGGAGGAATGGAAGCACACAAAGCTTTCCATGTTTATGAAAGAAATTAGTCTAAGTCTACAGCCCTGCCTATTGCTCCTATCTTCTAAGTCTTCAAAAACCATCTTCAAGCACAAGAATCCCCAAGCTCCAAGTATTGATACTTGCCTCCAATCTTCTCACATGCTTCCCCATGCTCCATAAGCCAAACACAATCCCCAACACCCAAAGAAAAGGCCCAAAACCCAACAAACAACACAACATCCCCAGTGGAAAACACACCAATATCAACCAATTTGCAAAAATCAAGTAAAAATAGTAAAACTCACTATAAAATCCTAATTAAATTTCTAGGGGACCCTAACTATGTACCCTATACCCCATATAAACCACCAGACCTAAATCAATTTTAAGACCCCAAAACTATGCCCTAAACTGCACCTACTTGTTGTGAAACCCTAATCCTGATCACCCTAAGGTTGATGGTTCAAAACTATCCTAAATTAAATCAAACAAATATGATAAAATTCCAGGGGGAACCTAATACTCTAATCCAACCATAGGAAAAAGAATCACATCAAAATATGAAATACAATGACCATACTAAATTCAGCAAGTAACATATACCAAGTGTAAATGAAATAAAAGCAATTAAAAGTAAAAAATAAACCAAAAAATCAAAAAATGCATGAAATGCCAATTTTATTTTCTTATAATTTTCTTGATTTTTTATGAAAATGAGGGGAAAAATTCCATGTAAAAATGACCGTTTTTCAATTTATTATGATTTATTGAGTAAACTATATGCAAACATGAAAATCAATCAACAATCAATTAAAAAATGAAAACAATGCGTGACAAAAAGCAATTATTTACAGTTCAAAAATGCACTGGGCTCAGGAGGGGGTGCAGATATCACACTGCGCTAGGCTCATTATCCATTCAGAAAAACACTAAAAAACAAACAAGGAAAATAAAAAAGGGGGGGGGGGGGGGCGAATAGTGCTTATTCGCCTTATTATTTCCATTGGGCCTCCCACTGGGGGGTGTGGCTAGCAAGATGGCCTAGGCCCATAACGAAAAAAACATTGGGAAAGGGGTGTCAAGGGAAAGCAAGGGGGGACGGTTAGCAATCCTAGCAAATGGGCCTAAGCCCGAGTCCAGTATCAACTCAGCCTCCGCAAACAAAAACCTAAATTCTCCTAATTCCTTCACACTGTTCATCATCTTCCTACCCCAAACCCTAACGCCGCTAGTACTCTCTCCACCCTCTCCCTCTAAAACTCTAAAACCAACACTAACACCCCAACTCAAGCAAACAATCTTCGTTCTACCCTCAAATCACCAACAACATTCTTCAAAAAATCTACCGCTACTCACCTCACAGAACTCTGATGTTCAAATCAAGTCACAAAGTTCTAACCTAATCTCGTTCAAACCTAACCATCATAAAGACCTAAATCTATAGCTATCAAACTACTACGAACATGCAATGAATTAGAAGAGAAAAGATGGAAACCTGGATGATGACGCTGTTGAAGATCTACAGATGAACGAGGATCTTGAGCTTCTGACGAGAGTCTTGAGGAAGATCTGGAAAAAGAAACTCGCTGAAGAAAATATGTGATGGTGTTCTTGGAGATCTGGGGAGGAGGAAGATGAATGTTCTTGGCGAAACGCTTGCGGATTGATGATGTCTTTGATGTTTCTAGAAAATCTGGAAAAAACTGATGATGAAGATCTTGGATTCTCGGCGGCTTGATGAAGATCTGAGTTGCTGGAAAAACGTGAAGAACACGTTCAAAGATCTTGAAGGATCGATGAAGGTTCTACGAAGAACTTCTGGAAATTAAAGAACACGCTTGAAGATTCCGGTGGCTGTGATGAATTCTCCGGCGAAGGGTGGATGGAGGTAGACGAAGAAGTTTGAGAGGCGTGTGGCTTGATTTCTTGAAAAATCCTGTTTCCGGCGAAATCAACAATCTCCGGCGACGGTTGCGGTGGAGGGGATATGGTCCGGCGGCGTTTGCATGGCCGGCGGCGAAGGGGACCGGTGAGGAGTCACGTGGCTAGCTTGCAGTGAGTGTGGCTGTGGTGGAGTCTGGAGGGGACAAGTGGTACAAAGGGGAGAGGGAAAAGGACACGTGGATCAGAGAGAGGGTAGTGGAGTGTGAGTTGTCAACAGAAATTTTGGGCTTTTCTGAATTGGATAATGGACTATCTGGATAATGGCCCGTTATGGATAATGGCTGATTAATGCATCAATTAAATGCTAATGACCTACCCTAATTAAACCCTAATTAACTAAACGAAAATTAATTAAAAACCCTAATTAACTAAACAAAAATTAATAAAAAAAACCTATTTAATCCTAAAAACAAAATTAACCCTAATTATCCTATTTAAAACAGAAAAAAACATTTAATATCTATTTATCTAATTAAAATTCCAATTAAACCTATAAAATCAATTAAAAAAATCTAATAAAATCTTAAAAAACCTATTAAATTCTATGCTAAATCTATTAAACCAATTAAAAAACTAATCTAACATTATTATATTCCCCTTTTTTTAAACTATATCAAAAAACTATTATTAAAAAAATCTAAAATCTATATTAAACTACTCTATTTAATGATAAAAAAACTAATATCTAAAATGTTAAAAATCTATTAAATCTATTACAAAAAGAAAGGAATATCTATTTAAAAATCTAAAAACCTATTAAGAAAATATCTATTAAATTCTAAAAAAAAACTATTAAATTCTATGGAAAAAATACTAACCTATTTAATATCTAAAAAGCAAGTAAATCTATTAAAAAATCTATTAAATGCATTAAAAATCTAGAAAATAACAGAAAAATCCTAAAAATGCCATGAAGCCGATTAAATCGATTAGAGAACGATTGCGCCACCGTAACGAAACCCGGGCACCGAGATGGCCTGAAAACAACAGGGAACGAGCACCAATTCTCAGAATACACTTATTCAAACTGGCCTGAACTGCCTGAAACGCCAGGGGCTGCAATCCCGATAAAATCAATCTGACTGAGAAAAATGCAATGCATGCAGTATGCGAATGCGAATGCAAAATGCGTCGAAACATAAACCAGATATGGGAACCGGTTGGTCAAATTTTGGGGTGCAACAAACGGATGCGAGGGGATGTTAATACCTTCCTCTCGCGTAATTAGCTCCTGAACCTGGACTTGGTTGCGATGACCATGTCTTCTCCCTTTTGAGGTTTCTTCTATCGTTTCCTTTCCCATGTAGGGATAAATAACATTCGGTGGTGAATCTGTTTTTCTACCGGTTGTTTTTCGCGTTTCGACTCTGCTGAGGACTTGGTTCCCTATGTGAGTCAATCTTATCTCTTGTTTGTTTCTTTTTCATTGGGTGTTTGTCTTTATACTTTTAATTGCTTTATTTACTGCATTTTCTTGCATTTATTTTATTATTGTTGGCATACCATGTGCTGTTGATTGGGTTGATCTCATGAGAGATATGCCCACTACCTAGACTTGAGTACATACCTAAGATTAGAGTGGATAGTCGTGTGGCCTGCGTAGCATCTTGGAAAATTTGGTTGACACGAGACCCACATTCAAACGAGGCTTTCTCTGGAGATATTCTATTATGTACGTCTTTGGCAGATGATAGGGTGTTGATTTAGAAAGCTTATGACTCTGGAGACCGTTCATGGGAAATCAGTTGAGACCTCCTTGATTGATGATGATGCCAAACCAAAAATGGTGAATGTATCATGATTTCTCGACCTGAGAGTCTGTGAGACTGAGAACATGCTAACGGTGACACACAAGAATTGAAGAGGAAGAACAACAGAATTTTTTTAAAGCAGCATTACAACACGTGACGAAGTCGAAAGTTTCGAAGCATACCTTTTTTTGTTCTCAGGTAAATGTTTACTCCATTACTGATCCCTTTATGTAGCTTGAAGAATTTTAATTTCGAATTCAATTATGAGTGTGTAGTGAACCCGTGTCGAACTTGAAAATGTTTATCCAAGGGCGATTTATGGAAGCTGTGTATGAAAGGATTGCGTAGAATCTTCTCCACCGTCTCCGGCCATAGGCCATGGCACAACTGACTTCTATTTGTTTCGGTGGTGACGGTTGTGCCACCAAGTGATGCTGTTGAGAGAGAGAAAAAGTTGGGAGATTGAGAGAGAATGAGTAAAGATGATGAAGCATGACACGGGGAGTTGCAGCAAGAGCGAGAGGGAAACAAAATAATGTGCGAACACGAGAGAAAGAGAGAACAGAGAAAATAGAAATGACGGAGATGAGTATAAAAGGGAAAGTGGATAAGTCATGTTTGAAGGTTCCTCAAGACAATCTCTCCAAAAAAAATCTGGGTGGACTCAAACAAGAATTCGGGTGGGCTTAGAGGGTCAAGCCCAAATTTTTCTAACACCCATTAATTATTTTTTCACCCCATATGTGTGGTTAGAGTTTGGGGTGGGCCGATGAGCATGAGGTCCTTCTTATTTGTTGTCATCAAAGTTTATTTCTGCACCCCCAACTTTCTTTTAATTAGATTTAGATTTTTTTTACGACAAGTCTCTAATGCTAATTCCTCTTGATTAAAAGGGTAATTTTTATTGGATTAGAATTTTGTATTAAACTTTGATTTTTAAGCTTGATCCTTTCTTAATTTAGTTTTGTTCATCATTTGGATTAAACTTTGACTTTAATTGTGATTATAGACTTTGATTGATTTTTTTGAACTGTGTGTTTAGTCTTTGCATAATTTTGATTAGAGGATCTCTTGATGGTTGATTATAAACTTTGGTCAAACCTTGATGAATAATTGTGACGACTCTCAGGGGGTTTGCTTTGTAACTCGATGCATATACTTGTTTTGTTACTTCATATATTCCCTTAGGGTTCTTGGTTCAATTTTATCTGTGATAAGTTGAATCAAAATAGACTTTAGGCCCTGATCCAAATATGATAACATTAGGTAGTTCTCATTCAGCCTCAACTATAGGACCATATGGCATGACAACATCCAGGACCAAGTCTCTCATAGATTTTGCATTGCGTCTTTCTCTTATCCCTCTTAACAGAAATAAAAATACTTAATAAACACGATGTGTATTGTTCGTCACAAACCTTAAGTACATGGGAAATGATAAGCGGGAGTCTCTCCTTACCTTGTCTAGAGTGTTTTGTATACGTCCCAACTTTGGTCGATCTTACGAAGCATTCGATCCTATGTCATAGACTTTGGTGCGATACACGTCACAAACAAAGTCAATCCACTTCTATTAAAATCCTTGAACAAATGCGAACTATTTTGTCCTTCGGGATTTCCTTTCAAACCATTTCAGAAAGGGCATGTTACTTTCATTCTACCGCAAATAGGTGTCGTCCCCTAACTTCTCTAATGCGAACTTAGCATCACTTATAAAAGACACCAACCAACCCGTGGTACGTCAAACTACGAGCACTTTTACTTCCTCATTCGCGTTCGAATGAGGATACATAAGCATAAGACAATGATGTCTACAATGACTCTAACGTTCCTATTGTACGAGGATATACGTAGGAATAGGACGACGATGTCCTATCGAGTTACCTTTTGTTCAATTTTCTTTTAGTAAATAGGTTTTAGATAAAACACCCTTTAGTTAAAACAACAAGAGTGGATCCCGTTGAGTACAATGGACGTGAGGGGGTGCTAATACCTTCCTCTCGCGTAATCGACTCCCAAACTTGGAGTTGGTTGCGATGACCATGTCTTCTCCCTTTTGATGATTCTTCGATCGTTTCCGTTCCCCCGTAGGGAGAAATAACGTTCGGTGGTGACTCTGTTTTTCCGCCGATTTTTTTTTGCGTTGCAACATCAATCTTTTATCTTTGTGCGTTAATTTTCTGGCTTTCGATAATTTTTACTTGAGACCTAAAGAATGACCTCAAGTCGACACCTTCTCCAAGACCACAGACACGCCCACCATGCTCATTTATTCCAATAGATTCTACTAATATGTCATGTCGTGCTTCTGGAATAAATGTGCCTTCACGGGCCGTCTCAACCAACTTATCCTACATAACATGAGCAACTTACATTTATTGTTACTAACACATTTAAATAACAAATAACATAAGCAAAATAAATCATACTTAAAATTTTCTCTGCGACTACTCTTGACGCCTCAGAGGTGTACTCTCCACTTGGACTTAATCGAGCCATATTCTATTTCTCATGTCTTGATGGTGGAGATGGGATGCGATCATCTTCTATTTCTTTATGTTTTTCAAGCATGATTCTTTTCTCAAGTTTCCTGTAACCTCCACAAGATAATCTATTGAGGTACATGTTCTTTGCCTTGTTTTGTATTCCTACTTCGCTTTTAACTTGTTATTAACATAGTGAAAAATATATATGATTAGTATATATAACTTATTAGCATAACATTATCGATTATATAAGACTAGTACTAACCTTGAATTCCTCAGAACGACGTATCTTTGTAAACTTGTTTCATTGCTTCTTCGATATAAAAATATATCGAATCCATGGACGAGAAAGACCGCTCTTAGGCTTCCTAATGTAGTCAGCCATGAGCTGTGACTTAAATCCCCTCCAACGCGTATCGGCATAAGATATCCATTTTTTTCCAACTTTGAGTCATCAGTAAACTCAAAATTCAACTAAATTTAAGTCAATATATAAGTATGTATTAGAAATTATAAGTAGTGATATCTAATATATGAAAATTATAGTATGTAATACCTTAACGTCTGCCCATATGCTTTCTTTGACTTTATCATCCATTTATTTCCAATCATCTATCAGTATACTGACTTTGCTACGTGCAAGGAACACAACATAACTCTTAAAAGTAGAGTAATATTCACAATCCACTACTCTGTAAAACAAATCAAACTTGATTGTAATTTTTTCACCTGATGAGTTGTGGAGTGATGTGAATTAGGGCATCATTGTGACACCTCTTTGTGATCTTTTTGATTGAGTATCATTTGTTTGAGTTTCATTCACACAAGTCTCATTTGTTTGAGTTTCTTCACTAGTATCTAATGTAGAACTCGACAAGTTCGACATCTATGTTCAAAAACAAAAACAAAAACATGAACAACAAGAAAAAAAAAACAACCACAACAATGGCAAATGAAGTTTACTGTAGATGCATGGGGAAAATATTTTACGTACCCTAAATGTGATGACTAAGTAAATGATGTTGGTGTTGGTGTTGGTGTTGTCTTCCTTCCTTACGGCAATGACGGTGTTGTTGTTCTCTTCCTTCTTGACGGTGACAACTTGGTTGAAATCGTGATCATGATGGTCTTGTCAACCTTCTTGACGATGATGAAGAAAATGAAAAATACACAGTGAAAAATGGATACTAAAGAGACAAGCTAGGGTGAAAGTTGGTGTTTTAGTTGAAATCGTGTATTGTTTCACAATATTGAACTTTAGGGCTTAGGGTTAAAATCGTGTATTATTTCACAATATTGTTTCTATTTTCAATGGAAAAAAGGGTGTTGAAGAGACAAGCTAACTAGGAGTGTATAATATTATGAAGCTACCACCCCGGCCAATACCAGCAACCGTTATGATATATTACTTCCATAGTGAAATTTCATAAAGAAGCGCCAGAGTTTAACTTACAATTAAAAATTTTAAATAAAAAAACAAAATATATCACAACGGTGGAACTCATCAACCGTAGTCATAACCCTTTAAGTTGTTCATTTAAAAATAAGTAAAAAAGAAAAGGTGTGCCTTAATATTAAAGAAATAATTTATATGAGGGTTCTGAGGTTCGAACCCATGAAAGCTTAACGGTATCACCACAGTTGGCTCCTCAACTGTTGTTATATACAAATAATTTTTAATCAAAAAACAAAAATAATATGATAGCCTCTTAGTTTAGAGATGTCACCCGATGTAGGGAAGAATTGTGGTGACCATAGCGTTGTTGTTTACACGTTTTGTAGTAGTGGCACGTCTGTAACACCCCAAGTATACCCCGCGAAATATAAAAATAAACTAGAGTAATTTCATCCAATATATTCAGGATGTCACACAATTCATCACACAAAGTTACTCATATAAATTAATATGTAACACGTGTAATATTTGAAAACTAGTTATAATAACTATAACAACTCCACATGTCTTAAATTCAAAACAACATTGGAATAGGGGAAGCATCAACATAAATAATCATTCGTAGTAAAATTATTCTTTCGACAATAACATAAACCACAAATAATATAGAGATATCCAAAAATCTCTATCAACACAAAAGATATGACTTTCCATGACCCCGGTGTTACACATCGGAGCAAACGCTGACACAAAAGGAAACTAGAAAACTTCATCTTCTACTTGCTTCAACTCCTCTACTGCGAGTTATCTGCACGATGCCCATGTAAAGACAACATTCAAACGGAAGAGGTGAGATATCATAAATATATAAAGGTAAGCATGATAATAAAGAAAACATTAGATTATTCCATGCATATCACCCATTCCACACAACCAACATAACGACTATCCAACACAACAACAACCAACATACGATAACAACTTCCAACACACAACAACAACATTCAATATACAACAACATATGCAACCAACATACAATGCAATAAGACTTACAACCAGACTCAATGCACATGGTACCATCGGTCCCTATTTCAGAACCCGATCCCTATTTCAGGATCACAATTCCCGTCAGAATTTCTATATTGTCGCCCACACCCCACATGGGCACACGACTTCCGTGATCTCTCACACCTCCCACGGGCACACAAATCACCGTGAACGCTCACACCTCACATGGACACACGATCACCTCAACAAAAATAACTACAACAACATGATTCCACAAATAGAATTCGGATGAGACACACACACCCCACATGGGCACACGACTTATCTTACAACTCATGCAACCATGAAATACATGACAACAACAATAACGAACATCTAAATAATGCAACATGCAACTATAGGCCGGCAATGATAACATGACATATAGTCCAACAACATCAACATACCATACGGTCCAACAACAATGACATACAATATGGCAAGAACCCACAATGCATTTAAAATCATCTTACACTACAACAAAATAATTAAAATGCGTTCAACATTAACAAACAACAAAATCATTCAAATTCTTCTACTGAAACTGTTTTTAAATTAAACTTCGTCATGCCGGCTTTCTGACATTTCAAATGGCACTCGAGTCGGACTCCTGGATCAAAAGTTTTAATCAAAATGATTTCGTAGTACAAAATCCAGAGAGCTAATACGGCCGCCCGTAACACCTATTACGTCCCATAATACTCTCAACCCATAATTTTATTTTTCACACGTTTCTAGTACTGAAATCCAGAGGGCTATTACGGCCACCGTAATGACTGTTGCAGGCCGTAATAGAGCCTAAAAAACCACTTTTCCACGCGATTCTATGCAATCTCTCTCGATTTTCAGCATTGCAACAGACCCTAAACCCCAAGTTTTGACCCCTAACAACCCCAAAACAAAAACCAAGTCATATTTCCACCGGTAGCGCTTCCCTACGTTACCTTCACGAGAGTAATCTCTTTGCCCCTCAGCTGTTTCACCTAACGATCTTCAATTCTTACAGGCAAAGCCTCAATTGTAAGGTTATCCCTTACTTGAACATCATCCATTGGAATCACATGCGACAAATCCAGAATATTCTTATGAAGTTATGAAACATGGAACACATCATGAAAATTCAACAAACTTGGTGGCAACGCCACTCTATAAGCAACAACTCCAACTCTCACTGATATCTGATATGGATCAATAAACCGAGGAGTAAGCTTCATCAACCTCAAAGAACGTCTGACACGGTCACCAGAGTGACTCTCAAGAATACATGGTCTCCCTCTTGAAACTCAAGATCATTTATTCTCTTATCATGATAATTCTTTTGTCTACTTTGTGAAGCTTTCATCTTCTCTCGAATCAGCTTCACCTTCTCAGCAGTATGTTGAATAATCTTAAGTCCAAGTACCACACCCTCAACATATTCATGCCAACACAGAGGTGTCCTACACCTCCGACCATACAAGGCTTCAAAAGGATCCATCATAATACTAGAATGATAATTGTTATTGTAAGTGAACTCAATCAACGTCAAGTGATTATTTCAAGTATGTCTTTGTTCAAGAACATAATCCCTCAAAAAATTCCCCAAAGATTGAATAGTCCTCTCTGCCAGACCATCTGTCTATGGATGATAAGTCGAACTTAACATCAGCTTCGAACCCAGAGCCTCTTGCAAACTTTCCCAAAATATAGAAGTAAACCGTGGATCTCTATCCGACATAATACTCAACAAAACTCCATGCAGCTTCATAATCACACGGATATAAATCTCTGCCAACTTCTGCAAGGAAAATTGATTTTAATCGGAATAAAATGCGTCGACTTCGTCAATCAATCAATGATCGCCCAAATGGCATCATGACCTCTCAAAGTATTTGGCAACTCGATCA
The DNA here is from genome assembly GCA_963859935.3 of Lathyrus sativus. Lineage (NCBI taxonomy): Eukaryota > Viridiplantae > Streptophyta > Magnoliopsida > Fabales > Fabaceae > Lathyrus > Lathyrus sativus. The sequence continues at coordinate 513,877,191 of OZ012741.1, forward strand.
CAAAATCCATAGAAATGTTGTCCCTTTTCCACTCTGGAATATCCAATAGATGCATTAACCTGCAGGTTTTTGATGTTCAACCTTTGACTTCTGACAAGTTAAACAAGCATACACAACTTGTGTCACATCTCTTTTCAATCCAGGCCACCAAAATATCTTTCTTTATCCTGATACATTTTTGTTGCTCCTAGATGAATACTCAAGCTACTCTTATGAACTTCCTCTAGAGTCATTTTTTTCAACTCAGAATCATCCGGAATACAAATCCTGTCACGAAACCTCAGCACACCTTACTCGTTCACTTTAAAGTCACCATCTTCAGGACGACTACTTCCAACCATCAACTCCACCAACTTCACATCCAAATTCTGACTCTCTCTAATATTATTAAGAAACTCATTGTTGATCTTCAACATACCTAACATAATCCACGACATGCAATGATGGTTTTCAATACTTCAAGATTATATCAAGCTCAAGCAACTCACTTTCAATTCAATATGTCAAAGTTTGATCAAGAAAGAAGATAAAGTTCGACACAATAGAGGTACAAAAATTTAAGCATTTATATACCTTACTCAAGTGTTCAAAACTTCATCTCCTTCTTGCATTGCATAAAAAACTTTTTAAAATAAAACTATGCACTTTGCCTCAATTTTGGAAAAACTGGTTTCTGGAAAATAACACTGAGTAACCGGTTACCCTATCCTGATAACCGATTACTTGCTGCAGATTTTCAATTTTTGGTTACGTTGGAGGTAGGTAACCGGTTACCCACTTATGGTAACCGATTACCACTAGCGCTGCAGGCCAAAAAGTTGCATCTCTTGGTTTGAAAAAAAATTCTTCTTCTTCTTGAACCATGGCATCTTTTGATGATTTTAGTCATTCTGAAAGGGTAATTAGAGGCCTATATATACCTCTAAACTCAATTTTTTTTAAATCACCTTCTTGCAAAATATTTAAATGTTTTTCATCTCTCATTTTTCCATTTTTCTGCAAGTGTCAAAATTCTGAATTTTTAAAAGAGTGAAACTTGCATACTTCAAATTTTTAGAAATTCATCATAGTTTCATTCTTACTCATTTGAACACTTGTTAAGATATATAAGAGGTGATATATCAAGAGGAAGATCAATCAGAAGATTGATATATTGAAGACAACTTCAAAATCACTCAAACAAGTTATCTAAGTTATTCTTGTGATTACATACTTAGTGTTCCAGGATTGTTGGAATTAAGTTTGTAAGGTTGTTATCTTGTTGTCTAGGATTGTTGGAAGCAAGAGGTCCATATTGAGAGGATTGTTCTCATTGGACTTATTTGAAAAAATCCAAGAGTGTGTTCTTGGTGGTTTGATTGATTTGTGTTTGTATAGAAAGACTAGGTAGAAAGTTTTATCTTAGGACCAAACAATATTGAAAAATCTATTTCATGTTGAAAGGGGACTGGAGTACTCTCAGACTGTGAAGGAAACCAGGATACTCGCCGTGTCACTTTACTTTCCGCAATTTACCGCATTCCTCACTTAGAAATTTTTAGGAAAGTAAAACAAGAATTCTATCACAAACCCGGAGAAATTTTTAAGTACCTAATTCACCCCCCCTCTTAGGTGCATTCCACTCTTACTATTGGCATCAGAGTAGGTTATAGGTAACCTATTCCTAGAAATATCCATATGGCTTCCACTACTGCAAATCCGGTATTCAAAGATGGCGATAGCAGTAATAAACCTCCTTTGTTCTCTGGTGAATATTTTGACTTCTGGAAAATTCGCATGAAGGCACATTTAGAGGCACAAGGAGAAGGCATATGGGAAACTGTTGAAACTGACCCTCATATGCCAATTAGTGTTGTAAGCGGCGTCGGTGCTCCAAAAATTCAAAGTTCATGGGACGATGATGATAAAAAGAAAATTCTAAATAAGAAAAGGCTATCAATATTTTGCAAAGTGCTTTAAGCATGGATGAGTTCTTCCGAATTTCACAATGCTGATCGACTAAGGAAATCTGGGATACTTTGGTGGAGACTCACGAAGGAACCGTCGAGGTTAAAAGATCAAGGCTGAACACATTAAGTCAAGAATATGAGATGTTTCGTATGCTGCCCGGAGAATCTATTGTTGCTCTTCAGAAAAGATTTGTTTATTTGACTAACCATTTGATTGCATTAGGTAAAACATTCTCCATTGATGAATTAAATCTGAAAGTTTTAAGAACTTTAACAAGATATTGGCAACCCAAAGTTACGGAAATATCGGAGAAGAAAAGTCTCTCAATAATGACTTCCGCATCACTTTTTGGAAAGCTTCAAGAGCATGAGTTAGAACTTGGTCATCTTGAGAAACATGAACATCAAGAGAAAAAGTCTAAATGCATTGCTTTAAAATTAGATTCAAAATAAGGATAGGACAATAATGCATCAGAGGAAGATGAAAATTTTATGTTACTATTTAAGAGACTTGGAAAATTCTTCAACAAAAGTGACAAACCCGTCAACTATGCAAAAAGGAAGAAACACTTCAAGAAACGGGAGACTTCCACATCAAATCAAGATGTTATATGCTATGAATGTGGGAAGAAAGGTCATACTAAACCATATTGTCCAAGACTTTCAAAGAAGAATGGATTCAAAGGCAAAAAGGAGACAAAGAATAAAAAGGCTTATGTTGCATGGGAGGATAATGACATTAGTTCATCATCTGAATCTGAAAACGACGAAAGTGGAAACTTGGCATTGATGGCTCTCATCACTCTGACGACGAAGATGATGAGGTTATTAATTCTTTTTCATTTTATGATAATGATACTCAAGAGGCTATAAATGAACTATTAAATGAATGCAAAGTTTTATGTAAAACCATATCTTCACAAAAGAAACAAATATCTTCTTTAGAAGAAAAAGTAAATATCATGGAAAATAATGAAAAAGATGAAAAGAATGAAAAATAAAAAAATTGTTAGTGAAGAGAAACAAAACTTTGTATGCAAAAATTGTGATTCACTTTCATTCCAAATTGGCCAACTTAAAAGAGTTCTTGAAAGATACGAAAAAGGACAAATTGGTTTAGAAGGGGTCCTTAGCCAACAAAGATGCTCAAATGATTAAAGCGGACTTGGATATTCAAAATTTTATAAACCAAGTTCTAACAAAATAATATTTGTTAAGGCTAGTGGTCAAAATTCTAAAGAGAAAGTGAGCAAGCCTAAAGTTGTGCATCATCATCATAAAAAGAAAAAGGCTACGAAAAAGAAATCTTTCGTTCCTAGATATAAGAGTAATTTTGTACCTACTTGTTTCTATTGTGGTATTATTGGCCATACACCTAATGCATGCTATGTTAGAAATTTCAGTATAGCAAGCGGGCATTATGTGCGGGTTAAGAAGGGCATTAATCATGAAGGACCTAAAGCAACTTGGGTACCTAACAAGAAGTAATCTGTTTTGTAGGTTTGCTTGAAGACCACTTCAAATCTTTGGTATCTTGATAGTGGTTGTTCAAAGCATATGACGGTGATCTTAACAAATTTTCAAATCTAAAGCTTAAGGTTAAGGTTTATGTTACCTATGGTGACAAAAACAAAGGAAGGATTCTTGGCATAGGCAAAGTTGGAGCAGCACCTTTTGCATCTATTGAGGATGTCCTTTATGTCGAAGGACTAAAGCACAACTTACTTAGCATAAGCCAATTATGTGACAAAGGATTCACAATCAAGTTTACAAAATACGAATGCTTGATAGAAGACGAAGTCACTAAAGAGGTAAAGCTAAAAGGTAAAAGAATCAATAACATATTTATGATTTCTCTTGACAATTTATCTTTGAAGGTTAAATGTCTCATGGCGAACAATAATGATTCATGGTTATGGCATAAGAGATTTGCTCATATACACATGGAACATTTAAAAAAGTTGGTTAAACATGATTTAGTTGTTGGTTTGCCTAAGATAAAATTCATCAAGGATAAGTTGTATGACGCATGTTAAAAAAGGAAACAAACCAAATCAACTTTTAAGTCAAAGAATGTGGTTTCCACTACAAGGCCACTACAATTGCTACACATGGACTTATTTGGTCCATCAAGAACAAAAAGCTTCGGAGGTAATGTTTATGCTTTGATTATCATTGATGATTATTCTAGATTTTGTTGGACTTACTTTTTAGTGCAGAAAAGTGATGCTTTCAAAGCATTCAAGAAGTTTGTGAAACAAATTCAAAATGAGAAGGCGTTAACAATTGTCTCCATAAGAAGTGACCATGGTGGAGAATTCCAAAATGCTCCATTTGAAGAATTTTGCAAATAATATGGAGTCTCTCACAACTTCTCGGCACCAAGAACTCCCCAACAAAATGGTGTTGTAGAAAGGAAGAATAGATCATTGGTAGAACTTGCAAGAATGATGCTAAGCGACTCGAACCTTCCAAAATACTTTTGGGCGGATGCGTTTAGTACGACATGTTTTGTAAGTAATCGTGTTAATATTAGACCTATTATTAAAAAGGATCCCTATGAAATCTTCAAAGGGAGAAAACCAAATATTTCTTATTTTCATATCTTTGGATGTAGGTGCTTTGTCTTGAATAATGACAGAGACAAGCTGGGTAACTTTGACGAGAAATCTGATGAAGGCATATTTCTCGGCTACTCTCTCTCTAGTAAGGATTTTAGAATTTACAATAAAAGAACTTTAACTATTGAAGATTCTATGCACGTTAAATTTGATGAATCTAACCCTTCCAAGGAGGAAGTTGTTTTGTGTGATGATGATGAGGATATTGTAGATATTCCTAAAAAAGGTACTTTTAAAGCAAATGATCAACCTAAGCAACAAGAAAAACTGATTCAACAAGAGTCGAAAGATGATGATTTACCAAAGGAATGAAGGATACATAGAGATCACCCGATCGATAAAGTTATTAGTGACATTAGTCAAGGCGTTACAACCAGACTCAGCCTTAAGGATGCATGCTTAAATATGACGTTCGTATCTCAAATTGAACCTTCTAAAGTTGATGAAGCCTTAGGAGACAACCAATGGATCATTGCTATGCAACAAGAATTAAACCAATTCGAGAGGAATCAAGTTTGGGAACTTGATCCTAGACAAAGTAATAAATAAGCACATGATTGGTACCAGATGGGTGTTTAAGAACAAACTTGACGAGAATGGGATAATTGTTCGAAACAAGGCAAGATTGGTGGTTCAAGGGTATAATCAAGAAGAAGGAATTGAATTTGAAGAAACATTCGCTCTGGTTGCAAGGTTAAAGGCTATTCGTTTATTTCTTGCTGTTGCACCCCAAAATTTGCCAAACATTTCTTCACCTAGCTGGTGTTTCATTTCATTCACATTAGCATTATCATTTGCATTTCATTGACATGTATGCAGGAGATCAAGAGGTATGATTACCAATCAAGAGCTACACAAGACTTTGAAGCTAGCTAAGAAGGTTATTAAAGTGTTCAAGGGTTGATATCCTTGTCAGAGAAGTTAAAAGATCCTCAGAGAGAGTGATTGATGCCAGAAGTATGTAGGTCTCCTAACTTGAGAGTTGTGGGAAGTCATCAGATGACTCTGAGGCCATGAAGTTGGACTGGAGGTCTTTAGAGAGCTCATGAGAAGTGTTAAAGATCACTTTGAGGCCGAGACAGGTCATTGTGCAAGAATAAGGAGCCTCAACCATGATTGGTGCAATTAGGGTTTGACTGGGTCAACCCTAAGTCAACTGAGGATTTGAAGAAGGTTGAGACCTAGTCCAAGAGCCATGTGATCATGGATAGATACATTGAGATGTTATAAGGATGATTCCAAGGTTAACTCATCATGATTGAAGAGTTTGAGAAGTTTCAAGCTAGGGTTTCTAAGGCTTGACAGTGTAAAATCCCCTAGTTTGACCCCTATCTTCAAGGCAATTTAGCTCAAGATGTGATTGTCATCTCATCTTGCCCCCAGCATGATTGTTGTAGAGTATGGTCTTAGCTTTAATTTGAGTGCTATAAGTCCTTGATAAGATTTTTAGAACTCAAGTTATGGCTTTGACAAGTTACAAGTCATCTGAGGTATGTGAATTTGGAGCTTGAAAGTTACCAAACTTGCATGAACCTTTTGTCCTATAAGGATGATTCCTAGGAACTCTTGGTCAACCTGAATGTTGTTACCTATCCTCTTATCTTTCCATAGAGCACTAGAAGTCCTTGATAAGATTTGTAGAACTCAAGTTATGGCTTTGACAAGTCAAGGGCATTTTGGGAAGTTATGATTATATGTCATTTTTGATTATAGGTCATTTTCACCAACTTAGAGACCTCAGATGAAATTTTGTTCAACTAGAAAGTTGCTCAAAATGGGGTTTTAACCTTGACCATGCATCAAGGAGACATTGAAATGGCTCAAGGAAGGATGTGGTTTGAGGAATCTTGAAAAAAAGAAGAATTAAAGGCATTTAATGACCAAAAATTGAAATAATTCATTTTGTGTCCAAACAAGGCAAAATAATAGGTCATTTTGAATGTAAAAATCATTTTAGAAACTTTGGCAATGTTGGAATTTTGGTTTGAGGTCAAATTCATGCCATTTAATTTCATTTCTTCATGATGAAGCAACATGACCAATATGAACCATTGGCTTGCAAACAAGGAAATAATCATAACAAACCAATTCAATATCTCATGAGATGAATTTTCCAAGCATTTTCATGCCCAAAGAGAGCCAGAATCATGACTGGTGTGGATGGTATTTTGGAGGAGAAATTGAAATTGAAAATCTCATATGAAAGGTTACAAAAAGTTCTAGACATTTCCATTGAGTTCTATATAAACATTAGAGTGTGTTCAACCATTTTTTTGGTGAAGATTGATCCCTGAAGCAGAGAGTGAGGTTGGAGTTTCACAGCTGCAAGTCGAAATCGTATTCCGAGTTCAAGGCCAATCCAAGAGAAATTGAAGATTGCATTAGCTTTGGAAGGAGATTTAGAGTGAATCTGGATCATTGTGGAGGAGGAATCGAGCAAGAACTGCACCTGTTCTTCATCTGAAACCAGGTTTGTGAAAATTGAAATTATGCTTAATTAAGGAAGTTTTAGATAGAAATCTTCATGTGGTTAGGTTCTATTCATGATCTAGATGGATTTAGGATGGTTAATTACACGGTTAGAGACAATGCTAGGTGTTGTGCAACTTCTGTTGAGATGGATTTCTCATGATTCTTGGAGTGTTATTCATGTTTGGATAGTGGAATGTGATCTCTGATGAGTGTAGATTCCATTAGTGTCATTAATTTTAAGAATCATGATGATCAAGATTTGAGTGGTTTCTGAAACTTTGTTCGGGTTTTAAGTTAGAGGAGGAATTAGAGAATTTGGAGGTTGGATTTGGATTCAGTGAGAAAATTTGAGCAAGATAATGATTCGTTTTGACATTTTTGATGACCTGAGACGAGCACCTCACCGGAGAAGACGATGGCGCTGCAGCTCAGGCCACCGTCTGGAGAATTCCCTCCATCTGAGTTCAAATTGGGGACGATGCATGGGGACCGTCAGATGAGCGTTTGACCATGGACTTGGGCAAGGAATGAAAGGCCACTATTGATTGCTGAAGCTCTGAAGAGTGAGTTGAGATGAAACACACTGTTTCATTAATTGGTTTGGTTTAGGCTTAGTGCACAGATTGATATCCACACCCCCCAATTGGCCCAATTCCTGAAATGAACTGCAATGATTTGCTATTTGATACGCTGATTTTATTAATTCCTTTGATTTTCTTTTATTTTCATCATTTCACATAGCTTAGAAAATAATTCATAAAAAATAGAATAATAACTCAAACTGATCCAAGTTTTTTCCCCCTGACTCATGAATGAGTCTAGAATTTTAGGAAATTGAAATATTAGGAATTCATGCATTTGTGATTTTAATTGCATTTTTTGTATTTTAATTGACATTAATTTCATTATGGTTGATACCTTATCTTGTGGAATTTTGTGTGATCATTTGATGATGATTCTTGAGCTGATTTTTTGTGTGTAGCTAGTTTATACATGTATGTTCCCCTTACATTTTTATCACATTTTTGTGATGAAATTAGGTGTTGGTTTTAAGTTGAAACTTTAGGTGCTCTAGTTTTAGGGTTTAACCTTAGTACCTTGTAGTTTAGGATTTATTTCTAGGACTTTTTGGATGATTCAACCTCTGGATTTTGTATGGTAGATTCATGATTGACTTAGGTTCCCATAGTTATTTTTGTAGGATTTTACAATTGGTTTTAGTATTTTAGTTAGGATTAACTTTAGTACTAAGTTTTAGGTGATCCTAACTTGCTAATTCAACTAGAATGATTCTTTAGTTCCCTTAGATTAGGTTTTTGCTTCTCTTGCTCTTGGATGATGATGAAGACATGTGTGAGCTGCTGAGGCATGCATGGTGGAGCTTGGACTTGAAGTTTGCTCTTCCTTTGGAGTAGTTTGTTTAGGTGTTAAGATTAGGGTTTGTAAGTAGAGCTTCTAGATAGATTCTCTTCTTTCATAAAACATGGAAGGTGTTGATCACTTCCATTCTTCCCTATGATGTAAGGTCCCCTTGTGAAGGCCTCATCCCTCCTTTGGTAGGATGTGTGGCTCTTCCCAAGTTTGTAGAACCTTTGAGGGTTCCTTTCCTTGATGGTAGAATGTTTAGTGGTGACCTTTGGTCTTCACTTTGCTTTCCACTATCCAAACCTTGCTCTTGTTAGATGAATCTTTCTCCCTTGCTAGAGGATTGAGTTCCTTGTTAGAAGATTAAAGATGCTAGAAGTTGCTACTTCTATGTATTTGAAGACTGCCATTGGAGCTGAAGCTTGAAGACCAAGAAGAACAAGTTGACACTTGTGAAGGAGATCCTGCTGAGACCAAATGAGGAGCTGAAGCTTGAAGTTGGAGAACAAGTTGATACTTGTGTTTGATGCATTGAAAGCTTGAAGAAGCATGTTGACACCTGCTATTGAAGATGATAGCCTTGAAGAGCAGTTGAAGAATGAGGACTGAACTGCTGTCAGAAGGTTGCTTTGCTGTGAAGCTGTGGAAGCTGTTGATTTGCTTTCTTTCCTGTTTGTTTGCTTTCTGTGCAACTGTATTGATGTGACTTGTGTGGTTTGCTTGATGCATTAGAATAAGTTCATGTTTAGATTGTGTTAAGCTAGTAGCATGATTGCACTAGAGGTTGAGTTTTACTGTATGGCTTTGCTTGCGGGTATTCGGTAGAGCCCTGCTCCCTTGCCTATATGGGTTGTATTTTGCTTGATGGCATTTTTATTTCATTTTTTCTGTATGATTACAGTTATTCATATTTGGCTTGAGGTTGAGATGAGCTTGTGGAGGCTGATGTCCCACACACATTTCCTCCCTCACTTGCATTGCATTATCCCCGTAAGCCGTAAGTCGTATTACCCCGAACTACGTAAGCTCTGATCTCTCATACCTGTTGAGAGTACGTAGGCACAATACTGACGTATTGGCGAGCCACCTTCCCCCATCACCCGTAGTTAGCCGAACTACGTTGACTCTGATTTCTCATTCTCTGATGAGAATACGTAGGCATAAAGTGCGACGCTTTGCCGAGTCATTTTTCTTTTCTTTTTAGACCATCCTTGATAGGTAGATAGTAAACCAACCCGTCAGATAAACACAAACAAGCATGGATCCCATCAAGTACGATGGATGTGAGGGGTGCTAATACCTTCCCCTTGCGTAACCGACTCCCAAACCCAGACAACGGTTGCGACGACCTTGTCTTATACCTTTTCGTCAGGTTTTTCTGATCGTTTCCTTTCCCGTTCTGAGGGATAAATAACGAAAGGTGGCGACTCTTCTATTTTGCCGGCACCTTATTTTCGCGGTAGCGACAGCTGGGGAACAGTTATGGCTCATGCGTTGGTGGACACTGGGTCGTCACTCAATGTTCTTTCGAAGAAGGCATTGATGAAGTTAGATACTCGAGGATTAATTTGCACACCCAGTGATCTGGTTGTGAAGGCGTTCGATGGAACCAAGCGTCATGTCTTTGGAGAGGTAACATTGCAAATCCAAGTCGGGCCAGAAACGTTCGACGCAGTCTTCTACATCATGGACATCATGCCAGCCTACAGCTGTCTCTTAGGCCGGCCATGGATCCATTCTGCGGGTGCCGTGACCTCCACATTGCACCAGAAGCTCAAGTATGCTGTTGGAGGCAGCATCGTAACTATGTGTGGCGAGGAAGATATAATGGTGAGCCATTTGTCGTCCTTCAAATATGTTGAGATGGATGGGGAAATCCACGAAACCCTATGTCAGGCGTTCGAAGCTGTTAAAGTCAAGGACGTGGCTCCTGTAACGACCGAAAAGCCAGAGATGACTCTCTCTTCCTTCAGGGAAGCCCGGGCCGTTGTTCAAGCCGGATCTACCCCAGGCTGGGGGCAGGTTCTAGAAATACCTAACAAACAGGATAAGTTTGGGTTAGGATACTCTCCTGCGGCTGAAGCCTCCTCTTCTCACAGTGCGTCCCGGGGTAAAGGGCCGATCCAGTTTACCAGTGGCGGGGTTATATTCGAAAGTGTCAATGCAGTGTCCGAAGACGGCGAGGACAGCGACTGCGACCTAGACTCTTGGATCCAGCCAAGCAAACCAGGCCAGAGCCTCACCAACTGGTCCATCAGGGATACCATCCAAGTGACAGGCAAAGAGTAATGATTTACTTTCTCCAATCATTGTACAACCCTATGTCCTACCCGGGGCATAGTGGTTTTATTGTCAGGGCCTTGTTTGATTATGTACATGCATTTTACCAATAAATCAAAAGGCGTTCTTTCGCATTCAAATGTTGTGATCTCTGTTATTCCTGTTTTATATTTGTTTTGAAAAACAATAAAATGGCAATGGGGTTTGTGCTAACCTGCATATCCTTGTTTTAAGCTTAACCCTTGTTATTGCAGGATCCACATAGCAGATGACATCGACTCTGGACCTTCTACGACTCACTTCGACTTCGATTGCCCGATCTATCAAGCTGAAGAAGAGATTGATGAAGACGAAGACCTTCCCGAAGAATTGGCCCGTTTGTTGAAACAAGAAGAGAAAGTTATTCTGCCTCACGAGGAAGAGATTGAGATTGTGAATCTGGGTTCTGAAGAACTAGTCAGGAATGTCAGGATAGGGGCTGCATTGCAGAGCAATGTCAAGCAGAGATTGGTCGAGATGCTGAGAGAGTATAGTGACATCTTTGCTTGGTCATACGAAGATATGCCCGAACTTGATACTGACATCGTGGTCCATCACTTGCCGCTGCGAGAAGATTGTCCTCCCGTTAAGCAGAAGCTTAGGAGGACACGACCAGATATGGCCGTTAAGATCAAAGAAGAAGTGCAAAAGCAGCTTGATGCTGGCTTCTTAGCGATCACTACTTACCCTCCGTGGGTCGCCAACATAGTGCCTGTACCGAAGAAGGACGGTAAGGTGCGAATGTGCGTCGATTATCGGGATTTGAATAGAGCGAGCCCTAAAGATGATTTCCCGCTCCCTCATATTGATGTGTTGGTCGACAATACAGCTCAGTTCTCCGTATTTTCGTTCATGGATGGCTTCTCCGGCTACAATCAGATCAAGATGGCGCCGGAGGACATGGAGAAAACTACGTTTATTACACCTTGGGGAACATTTTGCTACAAGGTAATGCCTTTCGGTCTGAAGAACGCAGGGGCCACTTACCAACGAGCAATGGTTACTTTGTTTCATGACATGATTCATCATGAGCTTGAAGTCTATGTTGATGACATGATTGCAAAGTCCCAAACGGAGGAGGGACATCTGGTCAATTTGCTGAAGCTTTTTGAGAGGCTTAGGAAGTTCAGGTTGAGGCTGAATCCTAACAAGTGTACTTTCGGAGTACGGTCTGGAAAATTACTGGGGTTTATCGTGAGTGAAAGAGGCATTGAGGTTGATCCTGCGAAGATTAAAGCAATACAAGAAATGCCAGCGCCAAAAACCGAAAAAGAAGTTCGTGGTTTCTGGGGCAGAATAAACTACATTGCAAGGTTTATGTCTCAGCTCACGGCCACGTGTGAACCGATGTTCAAACTACTAAAGAAAGATCAGGCGATTATCTGGAACGAGGATTGCCAGAAGGCATTTGATAAGATAAAACAGTATCTGCAGGAACCTCCGATCTTGATACCCCCAGTGGCCGGAAGACCCTTAATCATGTACTTGACAGTTCTTGAGAATAGTATGGGGTGTGTTCTCGGTCAGCACGACGAGACGGGCAGAAAGGAGCATGCCATTTACTATTTGAGTAAAAAGTTCACAGATTGTGAATCTCGTTACTCGATGCTGGAGAAGACGTGTTGTGCACTAGCCTGGGCTGCCAAACGTTTACGACAGTACATGCTTAATCACACAACCATGCTAATTTCGAAGATGGATCCGATCAAGTACGTCTTCGAGAAGCAAGCGCTTTTGGGCAGGATTGCCAGATGGAAAATGGTGTTGACGGAATATGACATTCAGTATGTTTCCCAAAAGGCCATCAAGGGAAGCGTATTGTCTGAATACCTTGCCGAACAGCCGATCAAAGACTATCAGCCGATGAAATTTGAATTCCCTGATGAGGATATCATGTTTCTCAAGGTGAAAGATTACGATGAACCGTTGCCCGACGAGGGGCCAGATAGGAAGTCCCAATGGAAATTGATATTTGAAGGGGTGGTTAATTCTTACGGAAGTGGAATTGGGGCGATCATCACAACTCCCCACGGATCCCACATCCCGTTCACCGCTAGACTGACGTTTCCGGTCACCAATAACGAAGCAAAATACGAAGCATGCATCATGGGCCTGGAAGAGGCAATTGATTTGAGAATCAAGAACCTAGATGTATATGGTGACTCGACACTTGTGATTAACCAGATTAAAGGGGAGTGGGAGACTCGTCAATCGAATTTGGTGCCGTACATGAATTATGCCAGAAGGCTGCTTCCGTTCTTTGATCGAGTGGAACTCCATCATGTGCTCAGGGCTGAAAATCAGATGGCTGATGCCTTAGCCACGTTGGCTTCGATGTATAAAGTCAATTTTTGGAATGAAGCTCCAAGAATTGTCCTTTCCCGCCATGATAGACCGGCATTCGTCTTTGCGATCGAGGAAGCCTCCGATGGCAAGCCATGGTTCCATGACATCCAGACTTTCCTTATGACTAAGGAGTATCCTGCGGGAGCGTCAACCCAGGATAAGAAGACTCTGAGGAGGCTGTCTGGAAATTTTTATCTCAATCCTGATGGAGTTTTGTATAAAAGAAACCATGATCTCGTGCTACTCAGATTTGTAGATGAAAAAGAAGCGAGTATGCTCATGGAAGAAGTCCATGAAGGCACATTTGGTACGCATGCCGGCGGGCATGCTATGACGAGAAAGATCCTGAGAGCAGGATACTACTGGCTGACAATGGAATCAGATTGCTTCAAATTCGCGAAGAGATGTCATAAATGCCAGATTTATGCTGATAAGATTCATGTGCCGCCGTGCCCGTTAAATGTCATGTCCTCCCCATGGCCGTTATCCATGTGGGGTATCGACATGATAGGCAAGATCGAGCCCACTGCATCTAACGGTCATCGCTTCATTCTAGTAGCCATCGACTACTTCACCAAGTGGGTGGAGGCAGCCTCGTATGCTAATGTGACCAAGCAGGTGGTGGCTAAATTCATAAAGAGGAACATCATTTGTCGATACGGAATTCCCGAGCGGATCATTACTGATAATGGTTCGAATCTGAATAACAAGATGATGAAGGAGCTGTGCCAGAGTTTCAAGATTGAACATCATAACTCATCTCCTTACTAGTCGAAGATGAATGGCGCCGTTGAAGCGGCTAATAAGAACATCAAGAAGATTGTACAGAAGATGGTTGTGACCTACAAGGATTGACACGAGATATTGCCATTTGCATTGCACGGTTATCTTACAACGGTACGTACATCAACCGGGGCAACTCCTTTCTCACTAGTGTACGGTATGGAAGCTATCCTACCGTTAGAAGTGGAGATCCCTTCTTTACGCGTTTTGGTTGACGTGAAACTCGATGAGGCAGAATGGATTAAGAACCGACTAAACCAACTCAGCCTGATGGACGAGAAAAGATTAGCATCGATTGCATACGGTCGTCTGTACCAAAGCCGAATGAAGAAAGCTTATGATAAGAAGGCACGTCCTAGAAGCTTTCAGACGGGTGATCTCGTCCTGAAGAAGATTCTTCCTCCACACTCCGATCACCGGGGCAAGTGGACTCCCAATTACGAAGGTCCGTACGTCGTCAGCAAGGTCTTCTCGGGAGGAGCCTTGTTGTTATCCACGATGGTTGGCGAAGATTTTGCATCCCCGGTGAACGCAGACGCAGTTAAAAAATACTTTGCTTAAAAATGACCCGCTGGAAAGAAAAAGAATATCCAGGCAAAAATGGGGCATCCCGGCGAACCATAAAAAAGGAAAAAGGTTCGGGCAAAAATTAGGGATATAAAAGAAAAGAATGTACACCCGCAAAGTCGAAAACTTAGAAGGGCGACTTTGGCAAAAAAGGGTATCCCGGTGAATCGAAAACCCGGAAGGGCGATTCAGGCAAAAGTTAGGGATTTGAAAAAGCAAATGACTGCGTTCTGCGTGTGGACTGTATTTGTTTAGTGGTTTGGAGGACCTGAGGGCCGTTTATCTGAATCAATCTCTTCTGAAGCTAAAGCATCGGAGAAGTATCGAAGTCGAGTGGGTCATAGAGGGATCAACTTATGGTGTTTGTCTACGCCTCATTGCCGACATTTGTGTATATACTAATGTATATTTATGTCTTTATATTTGTGCAGCTTCCTCATTCCAGGAGCTTGCATCTGTTGTAAAACATTTTCACCCATTCAGGGGTTCATCATCAATAAAATATATACTATTCAATAATTCTGTTTGTTTGTTCAACATCTATCTGTTTTGTTTGCGAAAAAACGCCGATGTTTTTGATAAAATGCGCATACATAAACTTACTGGCCTAGGCCACTGATTGTTGAAACAATGAATTACTTGAACATTGTCACAAGATGATAACCTTGATAGGTCCCTTTGAGAAGGGTATCTTGTCTGTTTGTTTGTGTTATTGCAGGTCTAGCATATTCCAGGCAATACGCTGTATGTTTCCCCAAGCGGGATGATTCCTTCTTCTCCAGCCAGTGTAGCAGCATCTCCCCGCGGAGTCTGAACATGAGATCGTAAGCATTGATATGTCTCCCCAACCAGAGAAGATTCTCTCCCCAATCAGATGTATCCTGAAGGATCGTTGTCCCCCCAGCTGAGTCATGCGCTGAAGTGTACGTTCGTTCCCCCAACACTGAGTCAATGTGCAGTTTTCTCATGGAAGACTATTCGCAAGTGTGCAGCTTTCGATAGCTCAGACTGAAGTCTCCAACGGAATTGAGATTCCCCACAGAGTTGTACTCTCCCCAGTAAGCAGGATGATTCCTTCTTCCCTAGCCGAGTTTGCAGTTCCCCAAGAGAGCCGAGTCCTTGGAAGCCGTTCAGGCCATGATTGGTTTTCCCCAGTATAGTGTTGAATAGCTGATGTTATATTTCTCCACCGGAGTCGTTATCTCCAGGAAAGTTTTAGCCACAAGGCCGTGCAGTTTATTTCTGCGATTGACATCGTTTTCCTCAGCAGTTGTGGTTCGTACACCTAGATGAGCAGGTCTAGGTTCTCGTAGAACTTTGTTCCCCTACAGCAGTCGGCTGAAGATCATTTCCCCAGGCGGAGTCCAATTGAGATTGGTGCGACTTCTTCTCCTCGGCAGGATGATTCCTTCCTCCACCAGAGTGGTTCTTTCTCCTTGACAGGAGGATTATCCCTTCAGCATTTATTTTGCTGATGGGGTCGTAGCATCTTGCATGATTGCATAACATTTACTCTAAAATTGCGTAGCATTTCCACCATGTGGAGCATTACGCCATTGGCGAGCATATGCATATGAAACATGAGCTAGGTCATTATCGTTCTTGTTTTGCAGGTGTTCCTCCGCAGAATGGTTTGCTCAAGATGATTCTTGAATTCTCCAGCGGAGTTGATGGCTTAAGATGATTCTTAAAATCCCCAGTGAAGTCGCCAGAGTTGGTTGCTCAAGTTGATGCTTAGAGTCCCCGGCAGAGTGTTTGCTCAGGATGATTCCTGAAATCTCCAGCAGAGTTATTGGGCCAGGATGATTCTGGAAGTCCCCGACGGAGTTATTTGTCCAAGATGATTCTTGAAGTCCTCAGCAGAGTTGATTCACCCAAAATGATTTCTGGATCCCCGAAGCAGAGTTACTTGATAGTTCTCCAGAATCCCTAGCGGAGATGTGTCATCCCCAGCAGGTTTGAACAGTGAAGTTGAGATTTCCCTTGAAGACTTGATGATTGAAGTTCGGCAGCGGTGCCAAAACCCCGGACTTACTGATGAAGTCTAACTGCGATGTCAAAGCAGTTCTCTAAGCTGATGCAGAGTGCCTGACGGCAAAAGATGGTATACCCTTAGTTGGTTCATGATTGACCGAGGATTCTATTCTCTACTTACTGAAGAAGTCCGGCTGATGCCCGAAAATTTCTTTGAATGCCCGACGGCATAATTAACTGGATTGTTAAAAAGTTCCTAATGACCTGATGAGTCCTGAGGAATCCTTCTGCCGCAGTGTCGCAGAATGCCTAACGACAATATCAGCCATGCTTCGCCGGTTATCGAATGACCCGTGATCCCTTGAGGACTTGAGGACGAAGATCTACAGCAAAATCTGATGATCATCCTGACGGAGATTTGAGATTAGACCCTTCACCAATTATCGTGTGACCAATTCCCCAGCAGAGTTGCCGTGCAACTGTCATGCTCAGTCTTTGAAGATGTTCCTAACAATCAGAGTATCGTTTACCTGTACGTGGTTGGAAAATCACCCTTTACCGTGTAACCAGTGATCCCTCGATGATTTGAGGATGCAATGATATCAGATAAATCAGAGAATCATCCTGGAGGAGATTCAGATCAGTATTTCTCCAGCTAGTTGTCGTGCAGCTATTATTTCAGTTTCCGAAGATTTGTCCCCATCAGAGTACCGTATACTTGTGCAGTTGGCAAATTTTTGGGTTATTGGTATTCAACCGTCTTTTACCTTGATTGTTTGAGAGCCGTTCGCTTCTCACCCAGTCAGGTCTAAGCCGTTTGAATAGGGGCAGCTGTTGCACCCCAAAATTTGCCCAACACTTCTTCACCTAGCTGGTGTTTCATTTCATTCACATTAGCATTATCATTTGCATTTCATTGACATGTATGCAGGAGATCAAGAGGTATGATTACCAATCAAGAGCTACACAAGACTTTGAAGCTAGCTAAGAAGGTTATTCAAGTGTTCAAGGGTTGATATCCTTGTCAGAGAAGTTAAAAGATCCTCAGAGAGAGTGATTGATGCCAGAAGTATGTAGGTCTCCTAACTTGAGAGTTGTGGGAAGTCATCAGATGACTCTGAGGCCATGAAGTTGGACTGGAGGTCTTTAGAGAGCTCATGAGAAGTGTTAAAGATCACTTTGAGGCCTAGACAGGTCATTGTGCAAGAATAAGGAGCCTCAACCATGATTGGTGCAGTTAGGGTTTGACTGGGTCAACCCTAAGTCAACTGAGGATTTGAAGAAGGTTGAGACCTAGTCCAAGAGCCATGTGATCATGGATTGATACGTTGAGATGTTATAAGGATGATTCCAAGGTTAACTCATCATGATTGAAGAGTTTGAGAAGTTTCAAGCTAGGGTTTCTAAGGCTTGACAGTGTAAAATCCCCTAGTTTGACCCCTATCTTCAAGGCAATTTAGCTCAAGATGTGATTGTCATCTCATCTTGCCCCCAACATGATTTTTGTAGAGCATGGTCTTATCTTTAATTTGAGTGCTAGAAGTCCTTGATAAGATTTGTAGAACTCAAGTTATGGCTTTGACAAGTTACAAGTCATCTGAGGTATGTGAATTTGGAGCTTGAAAGTTACCCAACTTGCATGAAACTTTTGCCCTAGAAGGATGATTCCTAGTGTTGCACCCTAATTTTTGACCTTAACATCCCATTTCTTTGTGCTTATTTCTTGCTTATTTTATTTCACTTTTGTGTGCATTTATTACGACTAACCAGACTATGCAGGTGCAATAGTTTCGAGCGCAGATCTCTCTTTCTCCCCTTCAAAGATACCGAGATGTCGAAGACACGGTTTTACTCAGATGGAGAGGTCGAGTTTGGGTTCTTACTGAGATGGCAAGGTTGTGTTTTAAATATTCCGCAAAGCTCGGCTCATGCAAAGGGATTATCATAGTTTAAAGGCTTGTTTGGGATTTCGCTAATGGTTCATCAGTCCCAACGACATCAAGTGTTTGGAACATTTAGTTTGGGCCAAGATTTAAATTGAAGTTTTACGGGAATTTCCGTGAACTCAAATGACAGATGGATTATTCAAATCTCGTCAATATTTACCACTTTCATACCTAAATGTTCTCTCCATTCAAGTTCAAGTTCGGGTTATCATTTCAAAATTTGAATTTCACCATGAGAAATGCATTTCATTGTGAGGAAATGAATTCTAAAGCTTGAGTAAACCAATCGCCAGAGGAGATTCATGATTTTGTTGAAAGGGAGAGGCAGATGACCCTTTAGATCAGTGGGACTACTATTGTCATTTGGGCTATATAAGTTTATACCTTGATAATTGATGCACATTGATTATTTTAGGTTGTAACATCTTGAACTACGTCTTTTATTTATTAAAACAAAATGCAAATATGTCGAATCATGGTAGAGGATGACGGTTGAAGGGTGTACGGTTTTAGCTGGGATTGATGGTTATTTTCTTTTCTCGGCCAATTTACTTCAAAAAGGATAGTATCTAATGGTACCTAGATCTCTGCATATCCACATTCGCCATTAATTCTCAGAGAAATTCACAGCAAGAGGGAAAGCCAAATACAGTTATATATTGGACAATACGCAAGGCAGTAAAGAAAAACTGATAAAGCCCACAACCCAATCACCAATACTGAGCAACATATTTATTTCCATTATAAATATTGAGTCAAAGAGTTATTCACGTATAATAAACTTCACGATCAAAACTCCATCCTCCATTCACATCAGAAACTCTGCGCTTCGTCTTCTTCGCGTCGCCACTGTATTCCGTCCCAATTACCTCAATGACACCTTAATAAATATCATACGGTTTCCAATCCAGTTTAGTTTATTGAATCCTTCCGCGAAGTCCTGAGATGAGTCGGTTGGGAACGACCTACATTCAAGAAATCAAGAG
Source organism: Lathyrus sativus (assembly GCA_963859935.3). Classification (NCBI taxonomy): domain Eukaryota; kingdom Viridiplantae; phylum Streptophyta; class Magnoliopsida; order Fabales; family Fabaceae; genus Lathyrus; species Lathyrus sativus. The sequence continues at coordinate 513,896,519 of OZ012741.1, forward strand.
ATTCTTTAAGACAAAATCACAAGCAACAACATGATTCAATCATCAACACACACAATTCACGCCAGCACCTGCAAAACACATCAGAGCGCCGTAAGAATTAACTCATGGTTTTGAGAAAACTAAGAAAAGGAGGGAATCACTTCCAAAACTCCTCAACGGAATAATATTTCAGAAATAAGGAATATGGTCCAGTTACCGGTAATGTATCTATTGGTCAAGCTGCAGGCATGGATTGCACCCTATCCAGGAATCTCTGACTCGTACTCACAGTCCATAATGCGGGATTCGAACACCTAACTTGGTTATGCCCATGTATGCCTTATTGCGGTCAAGAGCGAACAGAAGAATGTCTTGCCGTGAATTCATGCTGGTGCACATACTTGAAGCATTCCGTGGTTTGCCAAAGCTGGTAACATACTGGCGCTTCTTCACTGAGCCCTCAAGGTGGCCAGTTTGTTCGCCCATCAACCGGGTAACCCTGTTTCGTAAATGATAAATGTGTAGACAATGTTAGTAAATGAGTAGCCAAATGTTAAGAATTGGAAGAGAAGAGTAAGACGAAAGTTAATCAGCCAACAAACATAGCAACAAGAAGAACATACTACAATACCTTACCGCGCTATCACTTGACACTTTCAGAGATATCACTCTTTTCTTTTCTCCTATGCAACCAGCTCACGACCATCCGCAGCTCCCTCCAACCGGTCAAGATAACACGATCAGTAATCAAAACGCGCAGACAACGTCGCAATTTGCTTAAAAGCTTACCAGAAGTAGTCATCCAATTTAATAGAATCGTCAGCAAGGCATTAGCAGAGGTGAACAAGGGAATACTTCCTCATTTACAGTCATGGACTGCAGAAGAATCCTGAAAGCATTGGTCGACCGATGCATTCACAAATGGCAGCAACCTACCACTAACAATTATTAGCTCAACTAAAGCTTGGAAGAACCAAAACATTCATAACGACATCATCAAGATAAGCAGATTCGACGTTAGCTGGAAATCTTTTCTTTCATTTTAATGTCGGTTCGAAACATGTCATACCATCGATTCTGACCGACAGTTGATAAGCAGATAGCTACAGAAGTTGTTCGAATAAACTCAGAGGGAATATACCATCTGTCTCCCAAAGCCGTTGAACCTACAAATACATAAAAGGAAGACAATCAATTGGCAGCAAACAGACAACAAAGTTATAATAGCAAATCATTGACAATAAGCAACATTAAATCAGGCATTCAAGAAGAAATTAATCGGATAGAGAAACATGTTAGGTCATGCCGTAATCAAAAAGGAAAGTCATCATTGGAATCGAACAGCACCCTGCGAGTTAGTGACAGAAAGACAACAATATCAGACAAAGATAAATAAGATAGGAAAGAATTCATCAGGCATGATCGAACAATTCCATCTCTTTCTAAAACAGGTTTTGGCAACTTATTTATGAGCATTCAAGTCCATAGATCGGAATCTGGTGCATTCTACCTATAAAAGAGAGGAGAACGTATCAGGTAGAAATCCACACAAAAAAAAACACAACATCTAAAATAAACCCAGAAATCCCAAATAAAACTCTAACTGTTAGAATCGAAGTGATAAGAAACTTATCTCTGTGTACTCGAACCCACCGCGAAATTGCAACCCAAACTTTCACCATAAATCAGTCCCAGCGGATCTACCACCGTCGAAGCATTTGTCGCTACAAATCGCCGTCACCTTCCAACCGCTCCATCATCCACTATTGGTAACGTTCCCTCTATTCGACTCTGTTATTTCTTAGTTGATGTTTGTTCTTGTGAAGCTTTTGCTAGGTTCTTTTCTTTTGGTAAAGTTTGTGGAACGAGAAAACCACGGAGAAGGAATCGCAAGAACGGAGTAAGGAGAACAAGGAGAACAGAAACGAAGAGAAAAGAGACGGAGAAAGATGATGCAAACGAAGGGAGGAGCATTGGCGAAAGGAGAACGGAGGAGATCAAGCATGGAAGTAGCGGAGAACGACGGACGGAAAAGGGGGCGATTTTGGGAACATTTGGGATTAGGGCTTCAATTTGTTTTTTTATTATTATTGTAATGGCCACGTATATACAGCACACACCACACTTAATCATCTACTAACCACGGCCCAAATCACAAATTAACCTTTTTAAAAATAATTAACCTCCTAATCAATCCGTTAATCAGCTTTTAATCAACTTTTAATTAATAAATTATTTACTTAAGTCAAATAACTTCTAATTAACCCCTTTTGATTGATAATTAAATTAATTGATTAGCATAATTAAATCTTTTTTAATCAGCCATGCTTTTTATTTAATTAAGCAAACTATTAAATCCTTTCAACCTAATATTTAATTAATCAATTAAACCTTATAATTAACCGTGACTAATCATTTTCTTTAATAAACCAACTTTTTTTATTTATTCAAAATTAAACCTTTTAACTTATCCTTTAATACAAAAATCTTTTATTAATAAAACTGAAATCCTTTTATTTTGCTAAGTGATTAATTAATCTTTTAATAACACTTTTATTAATTAGTTTGTTTATTCAAAAATCTTTATAATTTACACTTGCTAGTCATCTTATCTAATTAATATTAATACTTTTAGGAATAAATAATAAAAACAACACTTTTTTTCATTATTAATTAAAACTTTACTTTAGATTTAATAACTAATATTATTTAAGTAATCATTTCACTTGGGTTTTTTATAATAAAATTAAACTACTGTAGCATTTCTTTTAAAACTTAAAATTTAACTCATATTTAACATCACCTAAACCAATTTCATGTAAAATTAATACAACTTCTTTTCCTCTTCATAAAATCAATTCACTCCTTTTAAAATAATAATTTCATTTAAAATCGATCTAACCTTTCTCGAATCTGTGTTACCTTAAGATTAAAACTAATCTTTTTCCTCACTAAAATCGACTCGTCAATCCAATTTTTCTCAAGTCAATATCAATTAATCAACTTCGACTAAAAAACAATCAACAGCGTAAAATACAATTAATCGTGCGCACTCACATTTACGACACTTGCACCTACACTTCAGCGCTTTCATGCGTACATGTATGTTTATTTATCTGTCTTTACCTTCAGCAATTTACATTACAGTAATTTACATTATCGCATTTACATTTCTGCCTTGCATTCCGTCCAAAGGAAAAACCTACACATGAGTCAACACTTGTGTGTAGTGCACACCATTTGCATCATAATCCCTTCGATTCTTGATCCCATTCAAGTTGATCGCTTAAGTTTAGGACTTACCCCATAGGAAGGATCTTTATCTTTACAACATAGAAACAAACACAATCAACAAAACAACAAATAATCAAACACATTAGAGAATAGATGTTAATCATCTTAAGTGAGATAGAATCTCCACCCCACAACAATACAATCAAACATGTAGGGACTTTGCCTTAAGAGGGATAAAGGCGTACTCGCCAAACAATCCGAGTACTTTAGCCTTTTCTTAAGACGATGCAAAGACTATTTTCCTACAACCTGTGGCAGTTACATCTCCCTTAAAATGAAGACTCATCTCTTCTCCTAAACCTAATCAATCAACTACCCTAAACCCGTAGGAACTTTGACAACAGTCAAAGAACTCCTCTAACCCTTTAGGGGAACTACAAATACTCTGATTCCACTCCCATAAGGATATGTAGGCATAAGATGCGACATCTTATCGAGTATACTTAGAAAATAAACCCTTAGGTCTTTAAACCATTAAGCAGATAAACACATAGCAATAAACAATATAAAACAAGAGGTTCCTGTAGAGTACTACAGAAACTTAGGATGCTAGTACCTTCCCTAAGTTTAACCAACCCCCGAACCTATAACTCTCTAGCTTGCATTTGCATTGCATTGTGGGAATTTCGATCTTTATCCCTTCCTTTGGACAAATCAAAGTTCGGTTGCAAAACGAATTAAAGATTCAAACTAATTAATAGTTTGGTATCTAAATTTCACCGCGACACCTAGGAACTCTTGGTCAACATGAATGTTGTTCCTTATCCTCTTAGCTTTCCATAGAGTACTAGAAGTCCTTGATAAGATTTGTAGAACTCAAGTTATGGCTTTGACAAGTCAAGGGCATTTTGGGAAGTTATGATTATAGGTCATTTTTTATTATAGGTCATTTTCACCAACTTAGAGACCTCAGATGAAATTTTGTTCAACTAGAAAGTTGCTTAAAATGGGGTTTTAACCTTGACCATGCATCAAGGAGACATTGAAATGACTCAAGGAAGGATGTGGTTTGAGGAATCTTGAAAAAAAGAAGAATTAAAGGCATTTAATGACCAAAAATTGAAATAATTCATTTTGTGTCCAAACAAGGCAAAATAATAGGTCATTTTGAATGTAAAAATCATTTTAGAAACTTTGGCAATGTTGGAATTTTGGTTTGAGGTCAAATTCATGCCATTTAATTTCATTTCTTCATGATGAAGCAACATGACCAACATGAACCATTGGCTTGCAAACAAGGAAATAATCATAACAAACCAATTCAATATCTCATGAGATGAATTTTCCAAGCATTTTCATGCCCAAAGAGAGCCAGAATCGTGACTAGTGTGGATGGTATTTTTGAGGAGAAAGTGAAATTGAAAATCTCATATGGAAGGTTACAGAAAGTTCTAGACATTTCCATTGAGTTCTATATAAACATTAGAGTGTGTTCAGCCATTTTTTTGGTGAAGATTGATCCCTGAAGCAGAGAGTGAGGTTGAAGTTTCACAGCTGCAAGTCGAAATCGTATTCCGAGTTCAAGGCCAATCCAAGAGAAATTGAAGATTGCATTAGCTTTGGAAGGAGATTTAGAGTGAATCTGGATCATTGTGGAGGAGGAATCGAGCAAGAACTGCACCTGTTCTTCATCTGAAACCAGGTTTGTGAAAATTGAAATTATGCTTAATTAAGGCAGTGTTAGATAGAAATCTTCATGTGGTTAGGTTCTATTCATGATCTAGATGGATTTAGGATGGTTAATTACACGGTTAGAGACAATGCTAGGTGTTGTGAAACTTCTGTTGAGATGGATTTCTCATGATTCTTGGAGTGTTATTCATGTTTGGATAGTGGAATGTGATCTCTGATGAGTGTAGATTCCATTAGTGTCATTAATTTTAAGAATCATGATGATCAAGATTTGAGTGGTTTCTGAAACTTTGTTCGGGTTTTAAGTTAGAGGAGGAATTAGAGAATTTGGAGATTGGATTTGGATTCAGTGAGAAAAATTGAGCAAGATGATGGTTCGTTTTGACATTTTTGATGACCTGAGACGAGCACCTCACCGGAGAAGACGGTGGCGCTGCAGCTCAGGCCACCGTCTGGAGAATTCCCTCCATCTGAGTTCAAATTGGGGACGATGCATGGGAGCCGTCAGATGAGCGTTTGGCCATGGACTTGGGCAAGGAATGAAAGGCCACGATTGATTGCTGAAGCTCTGAAGAGTGGGTTGAGATGAAACGCATCTTTTCATTAATTGGTTTGGTTTGGGCTTAGTGCACATATTGATATCCACACCCCCCAATTGGCCCAATTCCTGAAACGAACTGCAATGATTTGCTATTTGATACGCTGATTTTATTAATTCCTTTGATTTTCTTTTATTTTCATCATTTCACATAGCCTAGAAAATAATTCATAAAAAATAGAATAATAACTCAAATTGATCCAAGTTTTTTCCCCCTGACTCATGAATGAGTCTAGATGTTTAGGAAATTGAAATATTAGGAATTCATGTATTTGTGATTTTAATTGCATTTTTTGTATTTTAATTGACATTAATTTTATTATGGTTGATACCTTATCTTGTGGAATTTTGTGTGATCATTTGATGATGATTCTTGAGCTGATTTTTTGTGTGTAGCTAGTTTAGACATGTATGTTCCCCTTACATTTTTCTCACATTTTTGTGATGAAATTAGGTGTTGGTTTTAAGTTGAAACTTTAGGTTCTCTAGTTTTAGGGTTTAACCTTAGTACCTTGTAGTTTAGGATTTATTTCTAAGACTTTTTGGATGATTCAACCTCTGGATTTTGTATGGTAGATTCATGATTGACTTAGGTTCTCATAATTATTTTTGTAGGATTTTACAATTGCTTTTAGTATTTTAGTTAGGATTAACTTTAGTACTAAGTTTTAGGTGATCCTAACTTGCTAATTCAACTAGAATGATTCTTTAGTTCCCTTAGATTAGGGTTTTGACTCTCTTGCTCTTGGATGATGATGAAGACATGTGTGGGCTGCTGAGGCATGCATGGTGGAGCTTGGACTTGAAGTTTGCTCTTCCTTTGGAGTAGTTTGTTTAGGTGTTAAGATTAGGGTTTGTAAGTAGAGCTTCTAGATAGATTCTCTTCTTTCATAAAACATGGAAGGTGTTGATCACTTCCATTCTTGCCTATGATGTAAGGTCCCCTTGTGAAGGCCTCATCCCTCTTTTGGTAGGATGTGTGGCTCTTCCCAAGTTGGTAGAACCTTTGAGGGTTCCTTTCCTTGATGGTAGAATGTTTAGTGGTGACCTTTGGTCTTCACTTTGCTTTCCACTATCCAAACCTTGCTCTTGTTAGATGAATCTTTCTCCCTTGCTAGAGGATGGAGTTCCTTGTTAGAAGATTGAAGATGCTAGAAGTTGCTACTTCTCTGTATTTGAAGACTGCCATTGGAGCTGAAGCTTGAAGACCAAGAAGAACAAGTTGACACTTGTGAAGAAGATCCCGCTGAGACCAAATGAGGAGTTGAAGCTTGAAGTTGGAGAACAAGTTGATACTTGTGTTTGATGCATTGAAAGCTTGAAGAAGCACGTTGACAATTGCTATTGAAGATGATAGCCTTGAAGAGCAGTTGAAGAATGAGGACTGAACTACTGTCAGAAGGTTGCTTTGCTGTGAAGCTGTGGAAGCTGTTGATTTGCTTTCTTTCCTGTCTGTTTGCTTTCTGTGCAACTGTATTGATGTGACTTGTGTGGTTTGCTTGATGCATTAGAATAAAATCATGTTTAGATTGTGTTAAGCTAGGAGCATGATTGCACTAGAGGTTGAGTTGCTCCCTCTGCTTGTATTTTTACTGTATGGCTTTGCTAGCGGGTATTTGGTAGAGCCCTACTCCCTTGCCTATGTGGGTTGTATTTTGCTTGATGGCATTTGTATTTCATTTTTTCTGTATGATTACAGTTATTCATATTTGGCTTGAGGTTGAGATGAGCTTGTGGAGGCTGATGTCCCACACACATTTCCTCACTCACATGCATTGCATGCATTGTACAGTTGTTTACTGTTTACTGTTTAAGCTGATGCTTTATCTGTTTCTGTTTATCGTTGACATGATCCCCTAGGAATCTCACTTCCTTTGATAAGGAAGTGATGATTAGAACTTTAGGTTGAAACCTATCCATGATAACTTCTAGGAGTTCCTTGTTTCAAACTTCAACCATAGGATGAATCCTTGGCATGACAACATTAGGACTTGATAGTCTCCCCTTAGTTGAACCTGTTCGTTCTCTCTTCTCATCTCAAAACAAATTAAAATACAGTAATAAAGGTTAACTGATGTCGTACGTTACGAGCCTTAAGCTATCTGAGAAAGGGTTGTCGGAGAGTTTCTTTTCGACAGTTTGGATGTTTAGTATGGCACCCTTTGGGTGACATACGACGCATTCACTCTCAGGTCATAGTCTCTAGTGCGATATTGGTTGCAAACATCCATAAAAAACAGTTCATTCGTAAAAGACAGAAAACAAACTTCAAACCTTTTTGCCCCGTGGGCCCATAAGTCAAAGGAAGCTTTTCTGAAGAAAAGAGTATCGTTAACTCTCAGTTCTACCGCAAACGGTAACGCCTAAGTCTCCAAGGGTCGAGCTGCGTACGCCAAACTGCTGGAATTGTTTGTTAACCCTACTCGAAAAAACAGATGAATCTGAATCCCCGTAAGCCGTATTATCCCGAACTACGTAAGCTCTGATCTCTCATATCTGTTGAGAGTACGTAGGCACAATACTGACGTATTGGCGAGCCACCTTCCCCCATCACCCGTAGTTAGCCGAACTACGTTGACTCTGATTTCTCATTCTCTGATGAGAATACGTAGGCATAAAGTGTGACGCTTTGCCGAGTCATTTTTCTTTTCTTTTTAGACCAACCTTGATAGGTAGATAGTAAACCAACCCGTCAGATAAACACAAACAAGCGTAGATCCTATCGAGTACGATGGACGTGAGGGGTGTTAATACCTTCCCCTTGCGTAACCGACTCCTGAACCCAGACAACGGTTGCGACGACCTTGTCTTATACCTTTTCGTCAGGTTTTTCCGATTGTTTCCTTTCCCGTTCTGAGGGATAAATAACGAAAGGTGGCGAATCTTCTGTTTTGCCGGCACCTTATTTTCGCGGTAGCGACACTTTCTTATGCTTGTTCTTTGAATTTTCAGTTGTACCAGATGGATGTTAAAAGCGCATTCCTTAATGGCTACATCAATGAAGAAGTCTACGTTAAGCAACCCTCAGACTTCGAAGATTTCAAGAATCCATCACATGTCTTCAAGTTGAGAAAGGCTCTTTATGGCTTAAAGCAGGCTCCAAGAGCGTGATATGATCGTTTCATCAATTTTCTGTGCGAGAAAGGATTTGAAAAAGGTAAAGTTGATAAGACCTTATTCATCAAGCGAATTAGGGATAACACTTTTCTAGTTAAAGTCTACGTTGATGACATTATATTTGGATCGACTAATAAAGACCTATGTGAGGAATTCTCATTGATGATGCAAGGAGAGTTTGAAATGTCTATGATGGACAAAATGAATTATTTTCTTGGACAAATCAAGCAAATGAAGGATGGAATCTTCATCAACCAATCAAAGTATTGCAAAGAGCTATTGAAAAGATTTGATATGGATGGTTGTAAGGTTATATCTACTCCGATGGGATCAGGAACCTATGTTGATCAAGATGAATTAGGAATCTCAGCTGATATCACAAAGTACCGAGGTATGATTGGTTCTCTTTTATATTTGACGGTAAGTCATCCTGACATTATGTTTAGTGTGTGTCTATGTGCACGATTTCAAGCAAATCTGAAGGAGTCACATCTCATCACTGTGAAGAGAATCATGAAGTATCTCAAAGGAATGACAAATGTTGGATTATGGTATCCAAAAGGTAGTATATGTAATCTTGTAGGTTATTCTGATTTAGACTATGCAGGATGTAAGATAGATTGCAAGATCACAAGCGAAACTTGTCATATACTTGGAAATGCATTAGTGTCTTGGTCATGTAAGAAGCAAGCACGTGTTGCACTTAGCACGACTGAAGCGGAATACATTGTGGCTGGAAGTTGTTGCGCTCATATTCTTTGGCTCAAACAACAGTTACACGACTATGCATTGAATCTTGGATGTGTTCCTCTTAGGTGTGACAAAACGAGTGCGATCAATATTACAAAGAATCATGTGATGCTTTCAAGGACGAAACATATCGATATCAGACACCATTTCCTACGAGACCATGTTCTACAAAAAGACGTTGAAGTAACATTCGTCGATTCTCATAATAAACTGGCGGACATCTTCACCAAACCACTTCCAAGAGAATCATTTTACAAAATCCAAAGAGAACTTGGAATGTTAGACGAAGGTGACGTATAATCTTCAATGGTAATTCATTATTTTTCATAAAAATAATGCAAAGGTATTTCTTTCTAAGTCTTTGTATTTTGGTTATATGTGAAAAATTACCAATTTTCATATTTTTCATTTTACATAAGCTAAATTTTTTCTTTTTACTTGTGTAACTTTTTATCATGTGCATTATGTACTATATTAACATGTTTGAATATTACATTGTGGAAATTTTCATGTGGTTGAGAGAAAATAGGTTGTTATTTTTTGCATGCAGTAACCGGTTACCCACTTTGAGTAACCGGTTACCACTGTTATGTTTTCAACTCAATGGCAATTTTGTGAGGAGGTAATCGGTTACCCAGTTGAAGTAACCGGTTACCACTGATCATTTTACAATTTTTTTAATTAAACCAGAATTGAAAAATGTCATTTAAAACACTATCTTTTTCTCTTCCCACTCTCTATAAGCACTTATTTTCAGACTTAAAGACACTCTTGACTCACTCATCACATTCATCTCATCTTCAAACGTCTCCTCTTCACATTCAAACTTTTGGTCTAAAACTCATAAGCACCATTAACATCCACTTCACCTTAAATACCCCATCAAAGCTTCTCTCCATTCATTCCAAATCTGAATTTCATCTTCTCTCTGTTAAAACCCTAGAAGATCAAAACTTCATCAATGGCTCCAAAGAGGCAAGACAAAGGGAAAAATAAAATGGGTGAAACTTTCGAACCTGCAGAAGCTGAGCAACAACCAACAATGAAGTCAAGACGACTCAATTTCAATACTCGAAACCCACCTCTAATGTCGATAAAGTATGTGAACCTGACTTCTTTTCCTTCTCACAACTTCAATTTTCCATAATTGATTATGAAACAAAGTTTAGAGAAAATGATTAGCAATGTTGGACCGGTTTATCTAGATTTAGTAAAACAATTTTACTCTACACTTGTGATTGGATATAATGAGGAAGGTAATTATGGTCTGGAAGTCGAGGTTAAAGGGAAATTTGTTAATGCAACTGTAAACAATTAGGTTGGGTCTTAGAAGTTCCATTTACAAGTGCTATAATTAAGATTGGATATCAACTAGAAGAAGCTCCATAGGATAAGTTCAATACAATGGATTATTATGTTGACATTTCTAGGATTACTCAAGAGGAATTAATGAGCAAACAAAATCCAGATTCTTCTTGTGTCATCAAGTTGGCGAAGAATTTAACCGTTAGTGATCAAATGTTACATTATATACTGGCTTATGTGTTGGTTCCTAAGCATTCTAATCACTCTCAAGTGAGTGAAATGGAAATGTAATTGCTTTTTGCTATGAAATCTAACTTGCAGGTCAACTGGGTGTATGTCATCTTACAACATATGGGACATGCAAGGACTTTAACCGGAGGACTTCCTTATGAAAGGATAGTCTCAAATATTTTAGAAGCAAGTTATGTTCTACTTCAAAGGGAACCTCACACAAAGATGACATCCAAGGTCAACGAGATTAATGCTTCAACGGCAATAAAAAATACCAGAATCATTTTGAATAACAATGGGAGATATGTATACAAAGATGATTCTTCTTTGTCTGCTACTGCTGTTTCGGCTCCTGAGGATGGTTACACCAATGAGCTTATCTACAAAAGACTTGTGACTCTCGACTTCAAAGTTGATCTTAGCATACGGGAGCATCAGAAAGGAATGACCCTAATGAGAAAGATGTTTAAAGTTATGAAATTGCAGCAACAACAAGTAATGGAACAAGATGATGATGAGGAAGAAGAAAATGAAGATGATGGTGGTGATGGTGATGGTGATGGTGATGGTGATGAAGATATGTCTGAAAGTGATTAATTATGTTTTTATCATTTCTATGTTTCTTAGTTTATGTTTTAAACTTAAGTTTTATTTTATCCGCGTTTTATGTTCTATGTTGAAAAATCAAGTACATTTGTTATGTTTGTTTTGTACAAGTACAATGTTTTGTTCGTACAATGTTATGTTGTGTTTTTGTTCAAGTATCGTATTTGTTTCGTAAAGTGTTGTTTGTGTTGTTTCGTATCGTGAAGTTTTCATATTTATGTTTATGTGTAAACTATCCAATTTTTGTGTGTTGCTTTTCCCATCCTTTTTGTTGTTGACAAAGGGGGAAAAGAAATACATGTATTATTCTTGTGCTTTCTAACAAAATTATGCAGAAATATGAAAGACTCTCTTAAATCAACGATTAAGGGGGAGCATTATCCGAGGGGGAGCTTTTGAGCAATTGTTAGAAAAGCCGGCGGAAAATTAATTTTCAAGCAGAGGTTGTTATCATCAAAAAGGGGGAGACTGTGAAGACAAGCTTCTCAACTGATTTTGATGACGACATAATCTACGACATGCAAGGATGGTTTTCAAGACTTCAAGATTATATCAAGCTCAAGCAACTCACTTTCAATTCAATATGTCAAAGTTTGATCAAGAAAGAAGATAAAGTTTGACACAATGGAGGTACAACAATTTAAGCATTTATATACCTTACTCAAGTGTTCAAAACTTCATATCCTTCTTGCATTGCATAAAATTTTTTTTAAAATAAAACTATGCACTTTGCCACAATTTTGGAAAAACTGGTTTTTGGAAAATAACACTGAGTAACTGGTTACCCTATCCTGGTAACCGATTACTTGCTGCAGATTTTCAATTTTTGATTACATTGGAGGCAGGTAACCTGTTACCCACTTATGGTAATCGATTACCACTGACGTTGCAGGCCAGAAAGTTGCATCTCTTAGTTTGAAAAATGTTTTCTTCTTCTTCTTGAACCATGGCATCTTTTGATGATTTTAGCCATTCTGAAAGGTGTTTAGAGGCCTATATATACCTCTGAACTCATTTTTTTTAAATCACCTTCTTGCAAAAAATTTCAAATATTTTTCATCTCTCATTTTTCCATTTTTCTGCAAGTGTCAAAATTCTGAATTTTTAAAAGAGTGAAACTTGCATACTTCAAATTTTCAGAAATTCATCATAGTTTTATTCTTACTCATTTGAACACTTGGTATTACAAATTTGTTTTCCAGCAATTCTTCTAATTGCTTCTTCAACTCTACTAACGCCGATGTCGAAATCTTGTATGGTGCCATAGAAACAGGTATGGTACTAGGGACAAGATCAATAGGAAACTCTACCTCTCTCTTTGGCGGCACATCCGAAATATCATCTGGAAACATATATGGGAATTCACGCACCACATGCAACTCATCCATCACCGCTTGACTCTCAACAGACAATAATGCAAATAATGCAAGCACTTGAGCTTCCTTTTCCAAAAGCTCCTTCAACTCTCTAGCAGGCATAAAACCAATTTCTTTCTCATCATCAGGAGCAAGAAACCGCACTGACTTGTTATAACAATTGATATGAACATGATTGAACTCCAACCATTTCATTCCCAAAATAACATCAAGATTTCCCAATGGCAAACAAATCATATCCACACTAAAATCTCTATCAAAAATCGACAGACGACAATTCAAACAAAACAGATAATTAGTCACTGATCCCTTAGCATTAGTTTCAATAACCATTTCTCCCTTCATAGAAGAAACAACAAGGCCAAGCCTTTTCACACAATCAGTAACAATAAAAGAATGAGTAGCACCAATATCAATAATAGCAATCAAAGATGTATTATTAATATAACATATACCTCTGATCATCTTGTCATCACTGGAAGTTTGGGTTCCCGATAGAGCAAACACCTTTCCTCCAGTTGAAGCTTGCTTCAGCTTCTGGAAACGAGTATTAATATGTCCAAGTTCTCCACAGTTGTAGAAAGTCACCATATTAACTCTGGAGTCAGCAACCAGATATCTAGACTGCCCACACTTGCAGGACTTCTTGTTAGAACAAGATTTGGTTCTGCAAGATATCTCTAAGTTTTGATAATAACAAAGTGGTATTTGTGTGAGAATAGTTTTGGAACTCTAACGTTTGTTTTTCTGAAGAATTAATAAACAGGTTCTAACTCTGATAGAGATCATATTCAATGATTACTATGATCTAACCAAAGTCACTTTTACGCTATAAGAAGCAAGTTTGCTTCTGATCTACTCTACTTCAAAAAGATTCTAAGAAGAAAATATGTTGATGCTGTAATGTTTTCTTGGTTTCTCTTTCTGATCATAACTTTGATACTTTACTTCTGAAGGCTTTCAAGCTTCTGAAGTCATAATCTTCCAAAGACTAAGTACTGAAGACTCTGAAGACAAGGTTCTGTTGAACGAAGTTCTGAAGACTCTGAAGACTTGATTTTTTGAAGAATAAGTGTTGAAGACTCTGAAGATAAAGTTTTGTTGAACGATGTTCTGAAGACTCTAAAGACTTAATTTACTAATAACCAAAGGTTCTGAAGACTGAGTGCTTATAGTTCTAAAGAAAAGATTCTGGTGAACAAGTTCTGAAGACTCAAGACTCTGAAGACCTATTGATTAGCTCTTCTAATCATGCTTCAATCATCTCTATTCAGAAGCCTCTAATGTAAAGAAGAGAAGCTCAAATGTCTACGAGGGAAAATAGTACATAGTACGTTTTTAATGTCTCATTACACTACCATGCCACTACCCTGATTTGGTGGTACAAAGGATAACTTTTGTGTATGATTTTCATCCCGCGTAACGATATTATTTCAAGTCGCCAACTACCTAAAGGATATTCCTGATCTACCCTCCAACAGATCTTTTTCTGGATATATAAGGACTTGATTACTTGAAGAAATTAAGAAGCTTTACAATGATTAATAAAAAGGTCACCCTTTGATTGAAAGCAACATATGAAGAACTGAAGCTACAGTATTGAAACACCATAATACAAAGAAAGAATATTGTTGATATTGTATTAGTGTCTTTAAGACATTTGAGCTACTAATAGTGTTTATATCTGCTTGTTTAGAAGCAATTTCATGGTAAACATCTTTGTTCAAACTGTTGTTTGTAACTCCTTAAGGGACCGGTTAGGTCTGTATCCTTAAGAAGAGACGGTTAGTCTTTGTTGTTAGTCACCAGTGGTTGCTTGTGTAGTTTGTATTTCCTGAAGGGACCAGTTGGGTCAGAATCCTTAAGAAGAGACGGTTGTCTGAGTTGTTAGTCAGCAGAGGTTGCTAGTGCATTGTAATATGTTGATTATAGTGGATTAATTCTTTGTGTTAAGGAAAAATCACCTTGGCGAGTGGACTGGATTAGATTGATAGTTTTCAAGTGAACAGGGATATATCGTGTGTATTTCCTTCTTGATTAGTCTATTTGTGATCTTTGTTTGAGTTTCACAAAAAGCTTTCATTTTTGAAAACCCAATTCAAACCCCCTTTTCTTGTGTTTTCTCACACCTTCACTTCTTCACATCACTCTTGCACTCATTGGCATGATGACCCAACTCACCATATCTATAGCACTTAAGAGGAGCGGGAGCACCTCCCCCACTTGGCCTTTTACCATCAGCAACTCTCTGTTTACCTTTATAAGCTGGATCACTGTAAGGCTTTCCACGGTTCATATTCTGTTTTCCTTTCTTCTCACTCAGACTCTTATAATGAGCCGACCAAGCTTTGCTATCCTCCTCATAAATCCTACAACTATCCACCAACTCTAGAAATTTCCTGATTTATCGATATCCAACCGCCCGTTTGATCTCAAGATGCAAACCATTCTCAAATTTGACACACTTTGAGAATTTAGCAGTCGCTTCACTATAATACAGATATAACTTAGTAAGTTCCACAAATATGGCAGCATACTCAACAGCGGTCAGATTACCCTGTTTCAGCTCTAGAAACTCAATTTTCTTCTTACCACGAACATCCTTAGGAACTCCCTATGAAACACAGTCCAGGTAACAACTTCACCTGAGTCCCTAATACTTGACGAGTGTTAACCCATTAGTCATCAGCCTCCTCAGCTAGCATATTAGTATCAAACCGTACCTTTTGCTCTTTAGAACAATTTATCACGTGAAATATCCTTTCAATTTCTTTGAGCCACGCCTGTGCTCCATCTGGATCATACCTACCCTTGAAAATAGGTGGATTATTCTCTTGGAACTTTCCCAAGTGATGGAACTCATCATTCTCCCCAACATTAGGCTGATTGTGAACAGCCTGAGCCATAGCCTACAGAGCAGTAGCAATAGCAACATCATCTCTCCTTCCATACATTTTTGTTTCTCTACCATAAATAACAACAATGGTTAGAAGACAACAATGACAATATTAACTGTCACAACACTACGAATATAACACCCGAAATATAAAAATAAATCAGAGTAATTTCATCAAATATATTCAGGATGTCACATAATTCATCATACAAAGCTTCTCATGTAAATTAATACGTAACACGTGCAATATTTGAAAACTAGTTATAATAACTATAACAACTCCACATGTCATAAATTAAAAACTTCATTGAAATAGTGGAAGTATCAACATAAATAATCATCCGTAGTATACTTATTCCTTCGAAAATAACATAAACTAAAAATAATATAGAGATATATGAAAATCTCTATCAACACAAAAGACACGACATTCCCTGACCCCAGTGTTACACATCAGAGTAGACGCTGACACAAAAGGAAACTAGAAGACTTCATCTTCTACTTACTTCAACTCCTCTACTGCGATTTATCTGCACGATGCCCATGTAAAGACAACATTCAAACAGAAGGGGTGAGATATCATAAATATATACAGGTAAGTATGATAATAAAGAAAACATTAGATTATTTCATGCATATCACCTATTCCACACAACCAACACAACAACTATCCAACACAACAACAACAACCAACATACGACAACAACTTCCAACATACAACAACAATATTCAATATACAACAACAGATGCAACCAATATGCAGACTCACAACCAGACTCAATGTACATGGTATCATCGGTCCCTATTTCAAAACCCAATCCCTATTTCAGGGTCACAATTCTCGTCATAATTTCTATATCATCGCTCACACCCCACATAGGCACACGACTTCCGTGATCGCTCACACCCCACATGGGCACACGAATCACTGTGATCACTCACACTCCACATGGGCACACGATCACCTTAATAACAACAACAACACGATTCCACAAATAGAATCCGGATGAGATGCTCTCACCCCACATGGACACAAAGCTTATATGACAACTTATACAACCATGAAATGCATGACAAAAACAACAACAACAATGAACATCTAAACAATGCAACATGCCACTATAGGCCAGTAACGATAACATGACATACAATCCAACAACATGAAAATACCATATTGTCCAGCAACAACGACATATAACATGGCAAGCATCCACAATGCATTTAAAATCATCTTACACCATAACAAAATGATTAAAATGCGTTCAACAATAATAACCAGAAAAATAATTCAAATTATGCTACTAAAACTATTTTTAAATTAAATTTCATCACACCAGCTTTTCGACATTTCAAACGGCACCCAAATTAGGCTCCCGGATCAAAAATTATGATCGAAACGATTTCGTAGTACAAAATCCAGAGTGCTACTACGGCCGCCCGTAACACCTATTACGTCCCGTAATACTCTCAATCCATAATTTTATTTTTCGCATGTTTCTAGTAGCGGAATCCAGAGGGCTATTACGACCACCCGTAATGACTGTTACAGGCCGTAATAGAGCCAAAAAAATCATTTTTCCACGCGATTCTGTGCAATCTCTATCAATTTTTGGCATTGCAACATACCCCAAACTCCAAGTTTTGACCCCTAACAGCCTCAAAACATAACCTAACATATGACACATCATTCAAGGGAACTAAATACATTTTATTCATCAATTCATCAAACATAGATTCATAGATTTCAAGCATTTCATCAATACATACATCAATTCATACAATTGCTCAGGATTAATTCCAAACATGTAAAAGGGAGAAACTAACCTACATGTAATACTACCCTCATACATATCATCATGCAAACTTCATATAATTCGAAATCTCACCCTTACTTTAGAGTTTTGCAATGGGTTCTTCTTCCTCAACAATTGGTTCCTCTTCTTCCTTAAGCCATAAAATTTTCTCTCTTTTCTCACTTTCTTCTGTTTTCACGATCTGACAACTATTTCCTCAACACCCCCCCCCCCCTTTCTATTATTTTATAATTATTATTCCAATATTATTATTACTAATAGTCTTACAAATTAAATAATAATAATAATAATATCCACCAACAATTTAACTTAATAATATTAATATAATATTACTAATAATTTTAAATAGTCATTCTCACCACACCACCAAATTCTACATAATTAGCTACACATCCCTCACACTTAAGGTCTTTAATTTCAAGGTCACTACCCCTAACCACAGGGTACCCCAACATAACAAAACACACATAGTCACATAGAATTATATAATTTTAATTACAAAAATAATTAAAATTAAATAGGCGTTACAAGGCCTATATGTAGTTACTATTCTTACACATGTGTGAATATTTTATGACCTTTAATTTGAAAATTTATTAGTAAAATCCGTAACCACACACTTTTAAGTTAGTGGGAGTTTATCAATAACATTTTCATATGCTTGGGCCATTCTTTATAACATATTATGTTAACTTAAATATTTTACTCTAAATTCATCCTTATTTATATAAGTATTGAGTCTTTAACATGTATGATTTGTTTTCTCGATCGGATACAATTTATGCAACATTGAAACTTCTCTTTTAGTTGATTAGTGTTTTGAAAATAGTTAGTAAACTAATATTAAAAAATTAATATGTCTTAATAATTGATTATTTTCATCCATGTGTGAGATTGTTAGATTAAATAGATTAACATAGTTGTTGCACCCCAAAATTTGACCAACATTTCTTTACCTAACTTGTGGTTCATCTCATTCACATTAGCATTATCATTTACATCTCATTGATATGTATGTAGGAGATCAAGAGGTATGAGTACCAGTCAAGAGTTTGAAGCTAGCCAAGAAGGTTATTCAAGTGTTCAAGGGTTGATATCTTTGTCAGAGAAGTTAAGAGATCCTCAGAGAGATTGGTTGAAACCAAGGTTGTGTGCCTCCTAACTTGAGAGTTGTGGGAGCTCCTCAGATGATTCTGAAGCTATGAGGATGAACTTGAAGCCTTGAGAGAGCTTATGAGATGTCTTGAAAGCCATCATGAAGCCTAGAGAGGTCATTGTGCAAGATTAAAGAGACCCAGCCATGAGTGGTGTAATTAGGGTTTGACTGGGTCAACCCTAGGTCAACTGATGATTTGGAGAGGGTTGAGACCTAACTCAAGAGCCATGTGATCATGGATTGATGCATTGAGATGCTATAAGGATGATTCCAAGATCAACTCATCATGATTGAGGAGTTTGAGAAGTTTCAAGCTAGGGTTTCTAAGGCTTGACAGTGTAAAATCCCCTAGTTTGACCCCTATCTTCAAGGCAGTTTAGCTCAAGATGTGATTGTCATCTCATCTTACCCCCAACATGAATGTTGTAGAGCTTTCTCCTTAGCTTTAATTTGAGTACTAGAAGTCCTTGATAGGATTTGTAGAGCTCAAGTTATGACTTTGACAAGTTACAGGTCATCTGAGGTATGTGAATCTGGGGCCTTGAAAGTCACCCAACTTGCATCCAACTTTTGCCCAATAAGGATGATTCCTATGAACTTCTGGTCAACATGAATGTTGTTCCTTATCTTCTTAGCTTTCTATAGAGTACTATAAGTCCTTGATAGGATTTGTAGAACTCAAGTTATGGCTTTGACAAGTCAAGGGCATTTTGGTCATTTGGAGATTATAGGTCATTTCAAGCATAAGGCCATAACTCCTATTTCCAAGCTTCAAATGGAAAAATCTTCAACATAAAACTTGCTTAAAATGATGTTTTAAGGCTAGTAGGGAGGTCATGATATGTTGAAAAGGCTTGTAGCTCAAAATGGTAAAAATGACCTAAAATGGAGGCATAAGTTAAATAAGTCAAAGTTGGAAATTGAAATTTCCAAGCTACACATCCAAACCATGGCATGTAATAGGTCATTTTGACTCTAAAAATCATTTTAGAAACAATGGTTCAGCCATATTTTTTATTTGAGGTTTAGATCATTGATCGCGACTTTCTATGTCTAATACAACCTAACTGCAAGTGCACAGTCTATCGCGTAGTAATAATAGATATCGATCCCACAGGGACTCGTAATCAAACTAGTGTTCTCGGGAGTTACTATGTTTAGCTAGGTAGAATATGTTTAAGGGAATAAGATTGTCACTAAAAGGGAACTAAGATTACTATTTAGATTATAATTGATTGAATCGATACGTAGTAACTGTGTTCTTCAGGGATTTGATAAATTACTGGTGTATGAAATAATTTTCAAAGTTTATTTAAGCAGAAAATGGAGGTTTGAAGACTCTCGTCTCACGATGGTTATTGACGCTAATCATAATCCTAAGGGCCAAACGTACACTTTCGTATCCCGTTCGGGGTTAAAATTATTTTTTGGAAATCTCTAAGTTCTAATTCATTTTAAAGTGTTTTCGCTGTTATTAAAACAAATGCCTAGTGTTTACTATCTGACCTTACCGCAGCTTTCGCTTGTTGGTTCGTATCTTAATTAATTTCCCACTTTCGTGGCAAAATTACTTTTAAATAAGTTCTCGCTTTCGCGACGAAGTTTATTCAGTGAATCAATTTTAAACACTCAGACCATGAATTACATTTTGAAAAGAAAGTTTTTTTCAACCAGTGGTTATCAAATCCCATTCGAATTATTACTACATATCGATTACCTAAGTTTAGCTAGACATGGATTTGGGAAAGATAAAATATAAATAAGAATAATAAATAATAATTTGCATTATAATAAAACTGAAGTCGATCAAAATGAAAACCTGTAAATATGCCAATTGGCCTTTGGGCAGATCCTCCACAGATGTTGGCAGGATTCTGGTCTTTAGTGCCAATTTGATCGTATAATAAAATAGAAATTGCAGAAGAATGAAAATAGGAATACAGGAAAGGTAAAGAGAAACAAATAAGAATAAAACTGGAAAATAATGCTCTGGGAAGTAAATTCGGCAACACTTCGTGGTATGAATGCAACACCCTTTTCTGAAGTCCCCTGCTTCCCTTTTTATAGAAGTGGAATCCCAACGGTTATCACTGAAGATGATGGACTTTGAGGCAGATAATTTAGAGAGTCATGGTCCACTCTATGGGAATTGGAACTGATTCTTTAACGTGTAATTGAAGTGGGGCGTTTTTGCCTGCATGACGATCGTCACAAGGTGTGACGGTCGTCACCCGTGTGACGCTCGTCATGTAGCTGTGACGGTCGTCACATCAGCAAAAACAGCTTCCTGCGCTTTTCATTGTGTTTTCACTCCTTTTTCGTCCACATTTCATCTGAGATTGCTTCTTTTCTTCATGTTGCCTTGTTTAGACGTGATCGTTGAAAACCTGCAAAACATCAGACAAATAACACAGAAATAACCTGCAATCGGATCGAAAACGGTTAAACTTTAGTTGAATTATGCATAAAAATATCTATATGATTTCGTGTTATCAAACTCCCCTAAGCTTGAATCTTTGCTTGTCCTCAAGTAAAACATGGAAAAGTCGGCAAGCACGAGGCAACTTCTTCGTTCGCAGAGTTTGGAAAAACCGGGATTCTTGGTAGGAACAAGACGAGTATCATGACGACACTGGACTACAAGTCTTCGGAAGTCTCCTTTTTATGCAAATCGGTCTCAGTCATGCTACTGTATCTTGGTGTCAAGGTTCTCGCGGCAAGTTCACCCTGTTTGTTCTAGCGCAATCACATTAAGCCCGTTGTCCGCACACTTTCATGGCAAGTCGACCTGTTAGTGAATATGATCTCATTTCTGTTTTTGATCTTCTTCATTGATCATAATTTTATGTCATTGATTTTCAATGAGTTTTTCGTGCCGTTGGGCTAAATGCTCGGGTGAGGAGCACGTAACTTAGAAGGAAACGTGTCTTATATTTTTGGGCTATTTAGCTCTCTTTTCATGATTTTTCATCTTTTTGGAGATCATACACTTATTTGCATCGGTCGCTCGCTTAGAAGAGTTTTAGGATGGTGCTGACTGCTGGTATAAACTACTTGGGGTTGAGTTTGCGTAGACACTTGAGACTTTGGTACACGTAGGTAGTGAAACCGACTCGCATAAACTAGAGATCTAAGGTGTCTGGACGATACTGGTTTTGTTAGAACTGTCGTTTCCTCGGAGTTTCAAAACTTGTTTTGAACTCAGGTGCATTCTCGTGGTGCTTTTGCTTTCGAGGAACGAACTAAAATTTTTGTTTACGTTGAATAATGTGGGGATTGTTTGCGTAACGGGAAAAATATATAGACGAGCTTTATTTGCTAAAAATAGAGAGTGTAAAAATAGAAATTACGAAAATTCAAAGTGCAGTGAAATGGAAATAAAGGAAATTCAGAGTACAGTGGAATGGAAATAAGGCTCCTCTCCCACACTATCTCGATCAGTGTCCTCACTGATTCTTGAAGCATGCGAGAGGGAGATACAACTGAAAATGAAAATACAAATAACTGAAATATAGTAAACAATGAAGGAAAAAAATGAAATCTAGTCACGGCCTCTGTCACGTCCGCGCTGGCGTCCTCTGGCTCTGGCAAGGGCTACTCTGTCCTCATAGCTCATAGCTCCGGTGTGGTAGACGGTGTCTCGGAGTCCTTCGACCTGCAAGGTCAGATTCGCCAGGCTCTCAGTGATCGTAGCTTGGCCGGTGTGAAGTTGTTGCATTTGAGTCCGGTGCCAAGCTTCGAACTGGTCAGCTCGCTGATTCTGCTGCTGCAGCATTGTGAGTATCTGTACCTGCTGGTCTAGGGAGCGGCGGAGGTCCTCTTCTGTGTAGTCTGGCACGGGATGATGACGGCGGCGGCGGGAGGATGTACCTACGGGAGGAGGAGGCTGCGATGCCTCTGGCTGCTCGGACCTGTCCAACTCTGCTTGGATTTCATCGTCCGAACCGTGAGTGTGGTCCTGAGTAGGAACAGCGGCAGCAAGAGGGGCAGTGAGGTCGAACAACCAGTTGGTACGGTCCTCTGGATGGATGCGGGTGCGGGGCGGAAGGATGATGCTTCGGACGGTCTTGCCACGCACAACCGGATGGTATTTGCCGTCAGCTCGGGAGCGGATGAGATGGGAGGCTCTGCAGTGGTCGGTGTCTAGGAACACCGAGGGGATGGAATGGAGGTGCTGGAGGCGGTCGCCAAGGTTCAGCCCAAGTGCAATAGCAGTGACAATCCCGCCAAAGTAGAATGGCTTCGAGCCACGGTTGCAGTTGGCCTGAATGTGAGCCAGCAGAAACGGGACAGCGTTGACAGGTTCATTGTTGAAGACGCAATGAAGAAAGAAGAGCTCTTTCGAGTTCACTTTGTGGTTGCTGTCTCTGGCGAAAATAGTGTTGCTCAACGCTCTGTGAAAGTACCGGATGGTTGGGTTATGGATATGAGTGGCGTGTAGGGAGTCATAACCATCGGCATTGAGGTCGGTCAACTGGTACCACAATGCGAAAGCTTCATGCTGAAACTGATCGGTGATGCGGCGATGAGCGTTGTCGCCGCGAGGTAGCTGTAGGATGCTGGCAATCTGATTTTGATTCACCTGATAGTTGACGCCAAACATCCGAAAGCATGCGACACCTGTGTGCTGGTTAAGTTCGCCGCTGGATGTGGCGTAAGTGAACGAACTCAAGAACTCAAGAGTGAGTTGTTCGTACGTTGGCTGTGGGTTGGTGCAGAGGTTCCAGATGCCTGCTCTTTGAAGCATCCAGGTTACACCTTCAAGGAGTCCGAGCTCCGTAAGTGATGGAAGGTGCGGGTAGTGAGTCGGCTGGAGCGACCTCTGATGAAATGCAATGTAGTTTGCTCGCTGTCTTTCGCCTAAGTCTCCTTCACTGAAGGTGATGTTACTGATATCTGGGGTTTCTGCATTCCTTGCCATTGTTGGAGGATGGAGAGGTTTATGAGGTTTGGGGTTTTTCTGCAGAGAGGGAAAAACTGACAGAAGTGTGGTTTGGAGGTTGAATTTGGAGTTGAAATTTATAGTTCAATGTGGGGAGGACGAAAATTCGTAGTGGGGTAGGAGTTAGGATGATTGAAAGTGATAATGGGGGGAAGTGGAAGGGAACACGAACCCTGTTTTATCAGATATCAGTTTCTGACTGCGTGACGGTCGTCACGTAGGTGTGACGGTCGTCACCCGCATGACGCTCGTCATGAGGCTG
This sequence comes from Lathyrus sativus, assembly GCA_963859935.3. Taxonomy (NCBI): domain Eukaryota; kingdom Viridiplantae; phylum Streptophyta; class Magnoliopsida; order Fabales; family Fabaceae; genus Lathyrus; species Lathyrus sativus. Next base: position 513,920,477 of record OZ012741.1, read on the forward strand.
TGACGGTCGTCACAGCAGCAAAATCTGCAGAACGCAGAATTTTTCTCTGAGGGCGTACTCGTAGTGACTTTAAGGCTTAGTATTGATACGGTGATGTAATATAACAGCCAACAAACAACCAATAATGCGAAAACGGAGTAATTGAATAAAAACTAAAATTGAAATAACATAGAATTGAAACAATTGTATGTAGTACATAAAGAAAACTAACAATGCGAAAAATCCAAATGATTAAATGAAACTAACTAGACTAGACTAAACTGAAACTACTGCTAAGAGCTAATAACTAATCTTTTCGTGCCTTCAACTCATCGAATTTCTGTGAATAGTAGTCGAGTTGGTCGCAGACTAGATCCATGAAGCCTACCAGTTCGCTGTGCATGCTTGCGATGTCAGCTTTTACATTAGTCAGAGCTGTATCCACGTCGTCCAATCTGAGTAACACGGCATCCATTTTGTCAGTGGTCTCCTCAGGGATAGGCTCAGGATAAGTATTGTAGTGCGGAGGAGTCGTAGGGTCTACTTCAGTTTCAGATGCAGCGTCCTCATAGTACATATAGTCGTGTGCCTCAGAGATGTGGTCACTGTCATACATATAGTTCTGGGGTGTTGACTGTGGTGAAGGAGGTCGCATAGGCTCATCCAATTCATAGAGCCAGTTGTCCTTCTTGTGGATGCTTGTCATCAGATGATCAGGCAGTGTGAATAGCTGTACTGGTTTTTCGTTAATAAGGTACTCATACGGTCCAGGTCCCATAGTTCCTAAGATGCGCATGTTAAAGCAGAATTGTATGTTCATGGGTCGGATGGTACCAAAACGAGTGCTGGCATTTAAATGGAATCTAAGGCCAAGCTCGTGGGCAATCATTGTTACCAGGCCTCCTATAAGAATAGGTGTCTGAGGTTCCAGCGTGAGGCGTTTGAAAGATCTCATCATGAAAGGCACTGCATTTACTGTCCGTCCCTGAGAAGCACAGAACATGATGAATAACTCCTCCTTAGATACTGCAGTAATATTTTCTTCTTTTCCAAACAAGGTGTGAGCTAGTATCTTATGGAAGTATCTGAAGGCTGGGTTATGAATGTCATCATTATGCATTCTGGCTGGTTCAGGATGATAGTCGCCTGTGATTCTACCCCAGAATTGATCGAGTTCAAAATCAATATCGTCATCTTCTGCACTGATGAACACATGCGGTCCGCTAGGGAATCCTAGGAGGTTAGCTAGTGACATCCGGCTATGGGTTTGGTCCATTCCAAACAATCTAAAGGTAATCAACTCTGTGCTGGATCCAAAACCATAGTTGGGTGTGTATCTGAAAGAACTAAGGAATTCATAGGTAAGATCCTTGTAGGTAGCGAAACGTGTTTTCAGAGCAGTGTTCTCCCAACCTAGTTGATTGAACAGGTATTGAATGCTATTTGTGATCCCTAGTTTATCCATAGTAGCCTTATCATAATACAACGTTAAGGCGAATTCTCTTTCGGTCAGTGCTGCAAATCTTGCCTTTTGAGCGAGTCCTCGGAAGTGAACCTTCGTGAAGTCGTATTCGGCCATACTCGCAGGTAGTTCGGAGAAAACAGAAGGAATGTTTTGAAGACTTTTTTAAAAATCCTGAAAAGTTTGAAACAGGAAATTGAAGTCAGGATTTTTAGAAACGAAAAGCGGTAGAAACAAAAGACAAAAGAGGAAAAAAAATAAAATAGAATATGAAAACAAATGAAAGTAGAAAGTAGTAGTAATTATAAGTTTAGAATTTTTGTTGGATTTTCAAAGTGGAATTTTAAAGAAAAATGAAATGCAATAACGAGGGAAATTTGGGTTGCCTCCCAGTAAGCGTTGTTTTTAACGTCTAAAGCCTGACGATAGCTTGGTGAGAAGCTATTCGGGTGTCTGAGCTGGAAGCTCAAGCAATGTTATATTGCTGACTTGAGGACTGTTGTCGTTCTTATTGTAATGTTTTAGACGTTGCCCGTTTACGATAAATGGTGCATTTGTCTTATCGGTAATTTCAACAGCTCCGCTCTGAAGTACTTTAGTCACTTCATAGGGTCCAGACCACCTAGATTTTAGTTTACCTGGGAAGAGTTTTAATCATGAATTAAAGAGCAATACGATGTCTCCCACACTGAATTGTTTCCTGATTGAACGTTTATCATGCCACTTTTTAGTTCGTTCTTTGTAGACACGGGCATTTTCGTAAGCGTCTAATCGAAGTTCTTCTAACTCGTGTAAGTTCAAGATTCGCTTTTCTCCTGCCTCGGTGTAGTTGAAGTTGAGTGTCTTAATGTCCCAAAAGGCCTTATGCTCTAACTCTACAGGGAGATGGCAGGATTTACCGTAAACCAATTTATAGGGGGTGGTTCCTATTGGCGTCTTAAATGCGGTCCTATAAGCCCATAAAGCTTCTTGTAGCTTCGACGACCAATCTTTTCTTGAGGTAGCGACAGTCTTTTCCAAGATCTGTTTTATTTCTCTGTTCGAGACCTCTACTTGTCCGCTAGTTTGCGGATGATAGGGTGTAACTACTCGGTGCCGGACTCCATATCTAGAGAGAATTTTATCGAATATTCGCGATATGAAGTGAGATCCTCCGTCACTAATGACGAGTCTGGGTACACCGAATCTAGGAAAGATTGTGTCTTTGAAGAGTTTGATTACTACTCGTGCGTCGTTTGTTGGAGCAGCTATGGCTTCTATCCATTTAGACACGTAATCGACAGCGACGAGTATGTAGTTATTTCCAAAAGAAGGTGGGAATGGTCCCATGAAATCTATTCCCCAGACGTCGAAGATTTCTACCTCTAAGATTCCTTTCTGAGGCATTTCATCGCGTCGTGAGATGTTGCCAGTTCGTTGGCATCTATCTCACTTTTGCACAGCGATGTGAACGTCTTTCCAGAGATTAGGCCAGAATAAGCCGGCTTGGAGAATCTTAGCGCACGTCTTAGATGTACTAGCATGACCATCGTACGGTGCTGAATGGCATTGGGAAATAATATTTTCTATTTCTTCCTCTGGGACACAGCGACGATATATGTTGTCGGCCCCTCTCTTGAAGAGTAGGGGTTCGTCCCAATAATAGTGTTTCATATCGTGGAAGAATTTCTTCTTTTGCTGATAAGTAAGATCCGGTGGAAGCACGCCCGCAGCGAGGTAATTAACGATGTCAGCATACCAAGGTAATGTGACTTGGGCATAGACGGCTTCTACGGGTTTTTCGAATTCTGGGTCTTCTGAGATTGAATTGGGCGTGTCACTTTCTAATTTGGCTATCAGACGTTCGTACGGGAAATCTTCATTTGTCGGTACTGGTTCATGTCTGATGCCCTCTATTCGGGATAAGTGATCTGCAACAACGTTCTCGGTTCCTTTCTTATCTTTGATTTCTAAGTCAAACTCTTATAATAACAGGATCCATCTCAATAGTCTTGGTTTGGCATCCTTTTTTCTTATTAGGTACCTTATGGCAGCGTGGTCTGTGTATATGATGATTTTTGCTCCTACTAAATAAGAACGGAATTTGTCAAGCGCAAATATAACTGCTAGAAGTTCCTTTTCTGTGGTAGCGTAGTTCATTTGGGCAGGATCTAAGGTTCTACTGGCATAGTAGATGGCATGGAGTTTCTTGTCCTTCCTTTGTCCTAGAACTGCGCCTACAGCGTAATCACTCGCGTCGCACATGATTTCAAACGGTAGTCGCCAATCGGGTGGTTGCATGATTGGTGCGATGATAAGGGCTGATTTCAATGTTTCGAATGCTTTTAGACAGTCGTCGTCGAAGACGAACTGAGCATCTTTCATTAACAGGCCGGTCAGAGGTTTTGTGATTTTCGAGAAATCTTTTATAAATCTTCTGTAGAAACCGGCATGTCCTAGAAAACTCCGTATTTCTCGTAAGAATTTTGGAGGTTGGAGATCTTTTATAATCTCTATTTTAGCTTTGTCTACCTCAATCCCTCTATCTGATATGACATGTCCTAGAACTATTCCTTGTCGGACCATAAAATGGCATTTCTCCCAGTTTAGGACGAGGTTTACTTTTACGCAACGTTCTAACACCATTTCTAAGTTTTGTAAGCATCCTTCGAAATTTTGTCCACATACCGTGAAATCGTCCATAAATACTTCCATGATGTCGTCTATGAAATCTGCGAAGATTGCCATCATGCATCTTTGGAAGGTTGCTGGAGCGTTACAGAGTCCGAACGGCATTCGGCGGTAAGCAAAAGTACCATAAGGACAGGTGAATGTAGTCTTTTCTTGGTCATCAGGATGGATGGGAATTTGGAAGAATCCTGAGTAACCATCTAGATAGCAGAAATATGAATGTTTGGCTAGTCTTTCCAACATTTGGTCTATGAAGGGTAACGAGAAGTGATCTTTGCGCGTAGCCTTGTTAAGCTTCCTATAATCAATACACATCCTGCTTCTAGTCACGACTCTTTTTGTTATTGATTCACCTTTTTCGTTTTTAACTACTGTGACTCCTCCTTTCTTTGGTACGACGTGAACTGGGCTAACCCATTCACTATCGGAGATCGGATAGATGATTCCTGCATCTAGCAATTTTTTTACTTCATCTCTGACTACAGTGCTCAGGATGGGGTTCAGTCTTCTCTGATGCTCTCGAGAGGTTTTAGAGTCTTCCTCTATTGTAATTCGATGCATACAGATCGAAGGGCTTATACCTTTTAGATCGCTTATGTTATAGCCTAACGCGGTGGGGTACTTCTTTAGGACTTCTAATAACTTTTCGGTTTCTGGTTGTCCTAAGTCGGCGTTGACTATCACTGGTCTTTTTAGTTCATCGTCTAGAAATTCATATCTGAGGTTTTTGGGTAGTGTTTTGAGTTCTAAAGATGGGTTCTTCGGACCTGGCATATGGTTTGGGGTCAGTGCTAAGCTTTCGCTTAGGCTATCGTCTTTATACGGTTTACGCCAATTATCGTCTTCAGAAATGTCGGGTATTTGAATCTTTATTATTTCTGAATACGTGGTCTCTTCATTTTCTAGTTCTCTTATGCATTCGTCGATTTCGTCTACTAAATAGCAGGTATCGTCTATTGCTGGTGCTTGTAAGAACTTGGTGAGAATGAACTCTATCTTTTCTTCTCCTACCTCGAATGTTAGCCTTCCTTTTTTCACGTCTATAATGGCTCCGGCTGTAGCTAGGAACGGTCTTCCTAGGATAATTGGGGTTACAGTGTCTTCCTTGATGTCCATGATTATGAAGTCGGTTGGAATGTAGAATTGTCCTATGTGTACTGGAACATTTTCCAGTATTCCGACGGGGTATTTTACTGATCTGTCAGCTAATTGTACTGACATTTTGGTTGGTCTGAGGTCTCCCATATTCAGCTTTTTGCATATAGATAAGGGCATAACACTGATACTGGCTCCTAAATCGCATAGAGCTTTGTCTATTACGAACTTTCCTATGACGCAGGGTATGGAGAAACTACCTGGGTCTTTTAATTTAGGAGGCATGCGGTTTTGAATAATAGCGCTACACTCTGCAGTAAGTGTAACTGTTTCGTTATCCTCGATCTTTCTCTTATTCGACAGGATTTCTTTGAGAAATTTAGCGTATGACGACATTTGAGTTATCGCTTCTGTAAAAGGGATAGTAATATTCAGCTGTTTAAGGAGCTCTACGAATTTCTTAAACTGTCCTGAAGTTTTGGAGTTTATTAGTCTTTGAGGATAAGGAATAGGTGGTTTATATGGCGCTGGAGGTGCTTGAGTTTTTTCACTTGCAGTATCCTCCTTCTCGTTGTCCTCCTTCTTCTCTAACTCAGATTCCTTTTCTGCTTGTTCAGTTGGTTTTTGTTGCATGGCTGAGTTTTCGGTCCTCGGATCGATCGGTTCGTCCAATTCTTTTCCACTTCTTAGTATCACAGCATTTGCTTGGCCTTTGGGATTTTGTTCGGGTTGTCCAGGAAATGTGCCAGCAGGTGCGGCAACAAAGGCTTGCTGTTGAGCCACTTGTGATATCTGAGTTTCTAACATTTTGTTGTGGGTGGCTAAAGCGTCTACTTTTCCTGTCAACTGTTTAATTTGCTCGCTAGTGTGTATGTTTTGATTCAGGAATTCTTTGTTTGTTTGAGCTTGAGTAGCTATGAACTTTTCCATCATCAACTCGAGGTTTGATTTCCTAGGTGCATTCTGAGCAGCTGGTTTCTGATATCCTGGCGGAGCAGTAGGCATTTGCAATGCATTTTCGCTTTTGTAAGAAAAGTTTGGATGATTTCGCCAACCTGGGTTGTAGGTATTTGCGTAGGGATTTCCTTGAGCATAATTTACCTGGTCTGGTGGGATTCCGGCTAGCAATGGGCATTCGGGTGCATTATGAGTGGTGCTTCCGCATAACTCGCAATTTGGAGTTACTGCAGCGACAGTCACAGTGGGGTTAACGGTCAGACTATCAATCTTCTGTGCTAGAGCATCTACTTTAGCATTGAACTTTTCAAGGCTGCTGATTTCGTACATCCCACCTTTCGATGTGGTTTTCTCAGTTGGAGTGCGTTCACCTCCCCATTGGCAATGGTTTTGTGACATGTTTTCTATTAATTGATAGGCTTCGTCGTATGGCTTATCCATAAGTGCACCGCCCGCGGCAGCGTCTATTGTCAATCTAGTATTGTATAGAAGCCCATTATAAAAAGTATGGATTGTCACCCAGTCTTCTACACCGTGGTGAGGACATGTTCTCATCATATCTTTGAATCGTTCCCATGCTTCGTAAAGAGATTCAGTATCTCTGTCGAAATCCGTTGATTTGAGCTCTAAGCATAGCAGTTTTGCTTGGCGGAAAATATCTCGCTAAGAAGACGTTCTTCAATTGCTCCCACGTCGTAACGGAGTTGGATGGTAACGATTGTAACCATGTCCACGCTCTGTCTCTAAGAGAGAATGGGAAAAGACGAAGTCTTATCGCGTCTGGAGTTACTCCATTTGCTTTCACTGTGTCTGCGTATTGAACAAACTTCGTTAGATGTTCGTTTGGATCCTCAGTTGCGTTTCCTGAGAATTGGTTTTGTTGTACAGCCGACAACAATGATGGTTTCAGCTCAAAATCATTTCGGGTAATAGCTGGGGCAACAATGCTACTTCTAGGCTCCATCTGAGATGGTGTAGCGTATGCCTTCAGCGGTTTGTTTGGAGGTCCTTCAGCCATCTCTGGTTCTTCTTCTTCTGATTTGGGAATGGGAGTGAGAGGTTCGGGAGTGTTATGTTTGAGTTGTTTGAGTTGGTACTCAATGATTCTACTTCTTAGATGTAAGAAGTGTTCTAGTTCTGCGACCGAAGGTTTTACGATATCGCCTTGCGGGCGATTTCTTGGCATACAATCGATAGAACTAGTAAAGGAAAAATGAAAATTGTTAACCTAGTCTATACGGCGTAACAGAAGGTTACACTATTGACTAAACGGGTCCCCGGCAACGGCGCCAAAAACTTGATCGCGACTTTCTATGTCTAATACAACCTAACTGCAAGTGCACAGTCTATCGCGTAGTAATAATAGATATCGATCCCACAGGGACTCGTAATCAAACTAGTGTTCTCGGGAGTTACTATGTTTAGCTAGGTAGAATATGTTTAAGGGAATAAGATTGTCACTAAAAGGGAACTAAGATTACTATTTAGATTATAATTGATTGAATCGATACGTAGTAATTGTGTTCTTCAGGGATTTGATAAATTACTGGTGTATGAAATAATTTTCAAAGTTTATTTAAGAAGAAAATGGAGGTTTGAAGACTCTCGTCTCACGATGGTTATTGACGCTAATCATAATCCTAAGGGTCAAACGTACACTTTCGTATCCTGTTCGGGGTTTAAATTATTTTTTGGAAATCTCTAAGTTCTAATTCATTTTAAAGTGCTTTCGCTGTTATTAAAACAAATGCCTAGTGTTTACTATCTGACCTTACCGCAGCTTTTGCTTGTTGGTTCGTATCTTAATTAATTTCCCACTTTCGTGGCAAAATTACTTTTAAATAAGTTCTCGCTTTCGCGACGAAGTTTATTCAGTGAATCAATTTTAAACACTCAGACCATGAATTACTTTTTGAAAAGAAAGTTTTTTTCAACCAGTGGTTATCAAATCCCATTCGAATTATTACTACATATCGATTACCTAAGTTTAGCTAGACATGGATTTGGGAAAGATAAAATATAAATAAGAATAATAAATAATAATTTGCATTATTATAAAACTGAAGTCGATCAAAATGAAAACCTGTAAATATGCCAATTGGCCTTTGGGCAGATCCTCCACAGATGTTGGCAGGATTCTGGTCTTTAGTGCCAATTTGATCGTACAATAAAATAGAAATTGCAGAAGAATGAAAATGGGAATACAGGAAAGGTAAAGAGAAACAAATAAGAATAAAACTGGAAAATAATGTTCTGGGAAGTAAATTCGGCAGCACTTCGTGGTATGAATGCAACACCCTTTTCTGAAGTCCCCTGCTTCCCTTTTTATAGAAGTGGAATCCCAACGGTTATCACTGAAGATGATGGACCTTGAGGCAGATAATTTAGGGAGTAGTAGTCCACTCTGTGGGAATTGGAACTGCTCTTTTGACGTGTAATCTGAGTGGGGCGTTTTTGCCTGCATGACGGTCGTCACAAGGTGTGACGGTCGTCACCCGTGTGACGGTCGTCATGAAGCTGTGACGGTCGTCACATCAGCAAAAACAGCTTGCTGCGCTTTTCATTGTATTTTCACTCCTTTTTCGTCCATATTTCATCTGAGATTGCTTCTTTTCTTCATGTTGCCTTGTTTAGACGTGATCGTTGAATACCTGCAAAACATCAGACAAATACACGGAAATAACCCGAAATCGGATCGAAAATGGTTAGACTTTAGTTGAATTATGCATGAAAATATCTATATGATTTCGTGTTATCAATCATGGACTTGCTTTGGAAAATGGTTGCTTGCATATTAAGGTACAAATGCAAAACACAAGGAAACTCAATACACAAGCTAGCTAAGTATCCTAACACATCATGCATCTCATCTAAGGAGATTTTCAAGTCAGAACAAGCTTCTGCAAGAGGTATAGCATGAGATGGATTGAAATCAAAAACTCATGGCATGAGAATCCCAAATTCTCATTGGATGATTCCAAAAAGTTCTGGATGGGTCTGAACCATCCTATATAGTGTTTAGAACTTGCTCAGATGCAAGGTTGGTGAGAGATTAAAGAGGAGAGTGAGATAGCCATTTCAATTTCTTCCATTGCAAGTTGAAATCAATTTCCACTTTCCACACCATTTCCATTGCTTCTTTCAATCCTAACACCTTCTATTGATCATACTAAATGTGTGCATACCAAATTGAGGGCAAGATCATGAAGAATTGAAGAGTTAGCATTTGGATTTTGGGAGCTGCAAGTCACCATCGAGTTTGGAGATTCAAGCTTTCTTGATCAAATCTTTTGCAAACAGAAGCTTTAACATCAATCAAGGAGTGTTTCTGAAGAGTTTGAGAGGTTTAAGTGAAGGTTTGACCCATCTGATATTCAAGATTTGACAGGTTTGTAACTTTTCTTCTACACCATAATTTAAGCATAATTAGTTAGAATTGTTAGGTTAGAATGGTTAGAGACAAGTAGGAGATGAATTCTGGAAAGTTTGAGAGCAATTGGTGAAGTTCAAGATAGTGACACCATTTCTGTTTACCACCATAACTTGCTGAATCTTGAGAGATGATTGTGGTATGATAGCAAGAATTGACCAGTGTAGCATGAGGAAGAGATTGATCACTTTAATTTCAAGAATGGTCAAAGTTGAAGTTTGAGCATAGTTTGGATTCACTATCGGGTTTAGAGATTGAGGGCATTTCAATTGATTTTAAGGCCATGGTTGTGATCAGGGTTGAATTTAGAGTGGATTAGGGTTTTGAACCAGGGATTTTGGTTGAGTTTGGATGGAGTTCGAGTTAGGGATTTGAGCTCTGCAACTATGGAGCTTTCCCTCCATTTTCATGGCTGGAGGAAGAAGACAATGCTATGGCCGTTGGATCATGCGTAGACTCATTGACTGGGCTTGGATCTAAAGGATGTGGTTTAATTTCACATTTGAAAAGTGATTTTGAGAAGCAATGAAACGAGGCATTTCATTAAACGTGAGGTCTTGGGCTTTAGTGGATTAATTGCTATGCACACCCCAATTCCTGGCCCATCTGGATAATGAACTGATTTTCGTTACTTTCTGCACCGTGTTCTTTTCTTTTTTCTTTGTATTTTGAATTGATTTTCTGATAAAAGACTGGGCCTAGCGCTTTACTAATAAAACCCCCATTTAGGGCCCATTCCCATAATGAACTGCACTGCATTGCTATCTGCACCAACATTTCATATTTTAATTTCTTTTTCTCCATTTTTCTTTAATCTTTGAAAAATCATATTAAATAGAAAAATGATGATTTTTGCATGGGGATTTTTTCTCCTATTTCATGTTGATGTCTAGAAAATTATAAAATCAAAATATTTGCATTTCATGCATTTTTAATATTTCTTGTGTATTTTCTCTTTTAATAGCTTTTAATTCCTTTTATGTTGATGCATAGATTTGTAGAATTTTGTTTAGCTAGTTCCCTTTGAATTTTTAGGCCATTCTTTTTAGGATAGTTAGATTAGGGCTTCAGCTCCCCTCTGGATTTATTCCCTATTTTTGTGATTAATTTTTGATTAGTTTTGATTAGATGACTTTAGGTTGTATAGAATTAGATCAATCCTTAACATAGGTCCACAATAACACTAGAATTTTGGGTTTCTAAGTCAAGATAGATATTGGGACATATAGGGTATTAAGGGTAGTCATGCAGGATCCCCTATAAATTATATTAGATTTTAATATAATAGTATACTATTTTTAATTGATTTTTGTAGTTGATTATTGTTTGTGTTACCCTTGTGGGCTTGTATTTTGTTTTGCTTTGCTTTGTGGGTTTTTGCTTGGCTTGGTGAGCTTGGTCTTGCTTTGTGGAGCATGGGGGAGCATAGTAGAAGACTTGAGGATAGAAGAAGGAGCTTGAGAGCTTGAAGGCTTGTTTGTTTTGTTGTTGTTTTAGGGTTAGGAATAAAGTAGAGCTTAGACTTAATTAAGTTCTTTCTTAAACATGGATGGTATACTTCACCTCCATTCTTCCCCATGATTCAAGGTCCTTCTATGGTGTTCACCTCCCTCCTTTGGAGGGATAAGTGATGGTACCTAGGAAGTAGAACCTTTGAGGGAACCATTCTTTTGATGTTAAACCCTTATAGGTCACCTTTGGTGGTCAATGAGCAGTTTAATATCCTAGCTTATCCAGTTAAGTGATTTCTTCTGGTTTGAGTATCTTGAGAGATGTTTGGCTTGAGTGTGAAGATGAAGACTTCATTGAAGAGTGTGGAAGAGGATGATTCCATGAGCATTGCCATTTCAGCTGAAGCTTGAAGAGCAAGGAGCCAGAAGATCAGATTGATACATGAAGATCCAGTAAAGACTGAATGGAGAGCTGAGGCTTGAGAAAGAATTGAAGGATGAAGTTGACACTTCCAGATGATTGAGGTTTACTCTGAGAAGCTGAAGCTTATAGGAAGAACAAAGGATAAGTTGATACTTACTTTGAAGCCTGGAGATCCTGAAGGAATCAAGTTGATACTTGTGGTCAAGAATGAAGCCTGAAGATGGAACTGACTGAAGAGCTGAAGCTTGGAGAGGAAGATAAGTTGAAACTTATGTTGAAGGGTTGAGACCTGGAGAAGCAAATTGATATTTGCCAGTGAAGCTGATATCCTTGAAAGGTGATTGAAGTCTGAAGACTTAGTTGCTGTCAGAAGAGCTGAGGCTTGGAGTTGAGAGAGTTGTTGATCTGCTTTCTTGTCTGTTTTCTTTTCTGTATTGATGTGCCTTGTTTGACTTTCTTGATGCATTAGAATAAGTCCATATCTAGACTGACTTTAATCTAGGAGCATGATTGCACTAGAGGTTGAGTTGCTCCCTCTGCTTGTATTTTTACTGTATGGCTTTGCTTGCGGGTATTCGGTAGAGCCCTGCTCCCTTGCCCATGTGGTTTATTTTGCTTGATAGCATGATTTTATTTCTTCTGTATGATTGCAGTTTACTGTATTTTGCTTGATAGCATGTTGTTTTACTTTTCAGTATGATTACTGTTATTCATATTTGGCTTGAGGTTGAGATGAGCTTGTGGAGGCTGATACCCCGCACACATTTCCTCCCTCACTTGCATTGCATGCATTTTACAGTCGTTTACTGTATTACTGTTTACTGTTTAAGCTGATGCTTTACCTGTTTCTGTATCATTGACATGATCCCTTAGGACTCTCATTCCCTTTGATAAGGAAGTGATGATAGAACTTTAGGTTGAAACCTATGCATGATAACTTCTAGGAGTTCCCTGTTTCAAACCCCAACCATAGGATGAATCCTTGGCATGATAACAGTAGGACTTGATAGTCTCCCTTTAGTTGAGCCTGTTCTCTTCTCATCTCAAAACAGCTTAAGATACAGTAATCATGAATGATTTCTTTCGTACGTTACGAGCCTTAAGCTATCTGGGAAAGGATTGTTGGAGAGTTTCTTTTCAACAGTCTGGATGTTTAGTATGGTACCCTTTGGGTGACATGCGACGCATTCACTCTCAGGTCATAGTCTTTAGTGCGATTGAAATTGCAAACACAATAAAAAACACTTCTTCCGTAAAAGACAGAAAACAAACTTCAAACCTTTTTGCCACGTGGGCCCATAATTCGAAGGAAGCTTTTCTGAAGAAAAGAGTGTCGTTAAACCTCAGCGCCAACGCAAACAGGCTTTGTCCCTAACTGTTGGAATTGTTGTTTAACCCTACTCGATAAAAAACAGATGAATCTGAATCCCCATAATGCGTAGTATCCCGAACTACGTAAGCTCTGATCTCTCATACCTGTTGAGAGTACGTAGGCACAATACTGATGTATTGGCGAGCTACCTTCCCCGTAACTCGTCGTAGGTCGAACTACGTTGACTCTGATTTCTCATTCTCTGATGAGAATACGTAGGCATAAAGCGCGACGCTTTGCCGAGTCATTTTCTTTTCTGTTTAAGCTAGCCTTGATAGGTAGATAGATAAACCAACTCGTCCAGTAAACACAACAAGCGTGGATCCCGTCGAGTACGACGGACATGAGGGGTGTTAATACCTTCCCCTTGTGTAACCGACTCCCGAACCCAGACAATGGTTGCGAAGACCTTGTCTTACCCTTTTTCGTCAGGTTTTTCCGATCGTTTCCTTTCCCGCTCTGAGGGATAAATAACGAAAGGTGGCGACTCTTCTGTTTTGCCGGCACCTTATTTTTGCGGAAGCGACAGCTGGCGACTCTGCTGGGGACCGAACCCAGAATCTCTGGTTCTCCGGTTCCCTATGCGAGTCATTCCTAGCGCTTGTATGATTACTTGTTGGGTTGTGTTTATTTATCGCATTTTATTTCCCGCATTTTATTTTAAGTATGATATGATTATCTGTGCTGTTGTGGGAGGGGCATTCTGATGAGTGAGAAGCCAGACCCAGGCTTGAGTGAACATAGCATTAGTTGTGGAAATTAGTGGGTGCGTGCTTGCTTTGCAGGCACTAATGTCTCATGAAATCCACGCTCAGACGAGGTTCTCCCGGTTGACTTCTCTTTCAACCCTTTGGGTTGAGACGGTTGTTGGTTTGGAGGATTGTCGACTCTGGGGACCGATCATTTGTGATTCAGCCGAGTGAGGCCGCTTCATGAGCTGGTGATGCCACACCTTCTGGGTATCGTATCACCCCTCTTGAATGTCTGTGACACTGATGAACGCATAGGATTCCGAACTTGAGTCAGTTTAGGTCCATACCTGTGAGCAGGGTTGGGTTTATTGCAGGAAACTTTGACCTTCAGACTGCCTGGTTTTCTTGACAGCGAATCAGTTTTGTTGATACCGGAGGATCTCATCTGCAGATATATGATTGTTCTTGACATAGCAGGTTTTTGATTGGGATTAGAGGATCTTATCATCAGATGTATGATTGTTCTTGACAGAACAGGTTTTTGATTGGGATCAGAGGATCTTATCATCAGATGTGTATTTGTTCTTGATAGAGCAAGTTTTGATCAGAGGATCTTATCATCAGGTGTGTATTTGTTCTTGACAGAGCAGGTTTATGACCGGGGTCTGAGGATCTCATTATCAGATGTTTGTTCTTGATAGAGCAGAGTTTTGGTCATCAGTAGTTTGTTCTTGACAGAGCAGATTTATGGTTGGGGTCTGAAGATCTCATCAGCAGATGTATGTTTGTTCTTGACAGAGCAGAGTTTCTTGGTCCTGTATCAGAGGTCCTTATTATCAGACGTTTGTTCTTGACAGAGCAGAACTATGGTCCTATGTATATGGCCCTATCAGATGGTTGTTCTTGACAGAGCAGATTCGTGGTCCGATACCCGGGTTTTCTTATTATCAGATGTGGTGGTTGTTCTTGACAAAGCAGCATCATGGTTTTGTTGATGCAGAATCTCCACAGCACAGTTGCCTTGATCTCCTGCTGCATGATTGTGTAACACGGTGGGAGAACTGACTTTAAACAATGTTGCGGATAGCAAGAGTCGCCACCGACTTTTATTTTATCCATAAGGAAAGGTTATAAAAGAACAGGAAAGACCTTAGAGAATATTTTGGGTCCGGGGGGTAGGTTATGAAAAGGGAAGGTGTTAGCACCCTTTTCATCCATGGTTATCCGTGGGCTCTTAGGTACTTAAGCTCACTTTTGAATTGTTTTGAAAGTGTAGTGTGTGAATAGAAAATTTTCAGAATAGTTAATAAATAATCCATGTAAGGATGTGTTAAGAACTTGTTTGAAAACTTGTTGAAAATTTGTTTAAATGTGAAACAGTTTTGAAGTGAGCAAGTATCTAGGAGTAGTCTACCCTAATGTTTAAAGGTCTTTCTTATTCTTTATTCTTTCCTTTAGTAAGATTATCCCTACTATAATGGAGTAGGTAGTCCTTACTTTGGATGTTAAGGGACATGTGAGGGACGATTGGATTTTTTGAAGGCCATTGTGGGGTGTAATAAGCAAACTGGAGGGACTATCATCATTTTTCGAAAGGGACTCGATTCGTAAAGGCAACCATAAGGGACTTTGATGATTTTCTTTTTGAGGGACTTGCTTTATACACCCCACTTAACCAATATTCATAGGCAACTTGAGGGATATCCTTAGGAAGTGAGACGGCGATTAAAATCGACTTACGTGTGTGAAATGTTTAATTTAATTATCTTATATTAAAATGATCTAATTTATTTTCTCTAAATATCATACATATTAGCACTCCCTAATTACTAACCATAATGGTAATAATAATTAAATAATTACAATTTTACATCCAAGAGGCAATTACAAAATTATAATAAATAAAATAAATAGTAAAATATGATCAAAATAAATATAATAAAAAAAATAACAAATAAGTAAATAAAATATTGGGGTTAGTAAATAATAAGAAAAATTAAATAAGGTTAGTATAAATATAAAGTTAGTGAAAATAATTAGTTGAAACAATAATAATGAGAAAAATAGACAAAGTTAGAAAAAATAATAAGATAGAAATTTCAAAATAATAATAAGCAACAAAATATGATTAGCAATAATAATTAATTAATAACATGATTAAACATAAGATTTGATTTTTATTTAGAAACATAAATGATTAAATAATTACTATAATATAAAGTTCTAAATATCATAAGATTTGATTTTTATTTAGAAACATAAATGATTAAATAATTACTATAATATAAAGTTCTAAATATCATAAGATTTGATTTTTATTTAGAAACATAAATGATTAAATAATTACTATAATATAAAGTTCTAAATATAACATAATTATAAATTTCTTAATCATTTACAAAAATTTAATTATCTCTAATTATATATTAACAATTATTAAGAAAAATATTTACACATTATGATGAAAATAAATTTTAACTAATCAATAATCACATTCACCAAAATTTTACATTAAGTATTTATAAGGTTTAATTTTATTTACAAAAATTTACAAGAATTATAATAAATATATACATAGAATTATATAGAAAATTAAAATTAGATTTTATTTTTTTTAGAAAATAATTTTTAGGGTTTGTAAGAATTAGGGTTTATATATATACAACAAATTTTAATAAATTAATGATAACAATAATAATAATAATGATAATAATGATAATAATAATAAATAATGATAATAATAATAATAATAATAATAATAATAATAATAATAATAATAATAATAATAATAATAATAATAATAATAATAATAATAAAGCAATAATGAATTTTAAATGTGCCAAATAACCCAACAATGTCGCTAACGCAGAAATGCGCTCATCGCAACCAGATCTAAATCGGACGAAACAAAATTTATCGCAAAGAAAAAGAAATTAAGCAAAAAATAGTATTATTGCTCACACAAAAATGCGATCATCGCAACCAGATCGAACTAACACAAATGTCACGCGTCATGCACACAAATGTGCAAACATCGTATCGACATAATTCGATCAAAAATCTTATATATATAAACTCTAACAATTTAAAAATTATACATATATAAACGTAACAGTAATAGATAAAGAAAAAGAAATAACGGTAATAGATGAAGAAAAAGAAATAACGGTAAAAGATGAAGAAAAAGAAACAACAGTAATAGATGAAGGAAAAGAAATAACGGTAAACGATGAAGAAAAAGAAACAATAGTAATGGATGAAGAAGAAAACTAAATAACGGCCAACGGCACTCACTCCTCTTAGGTTTTTTTCATTCTCCTCCCTTTTCCAACAAGGCAACACATGTATATATAGGGAACAAATTAGGGTTAACACCAAATTGTCAATAATGTCCCTAAAGCCCATTTTAAAGCCCAAACTAAATAATTAGTTAAGAAAAAAATAAAATTTAAATAATTTAAAATAATTAAAATAAACTTAAAATAAAAACTAATAATCCTATTGATTCCTAAAATAAAAAATATTATAAAAAGAACAAATTTTTTTTCAATATCTTTTATTTTATGATTTTTTGGATATTTTTATGAATAATTTAGAAAAAAGTGAAAAAAATAATATTTTAAAAAATGATTTAATTAAAATACGAAAATAATAATTAAATAATAATAAAAAACTATTTTTATTATTTTTTTAATGAAAGATAGAAAAGTTTAGAGTAAAAATAATAAAAAACAAAAAAAATGACAAAGGTGAGATTCGAACTCTCAACCTCTCACACTCATAACTCCTTACACATGTCCTCCTGCCAATTGTGCCATTTTTACTTTTTAGAAAAAATATGCATGCCATATGATATTTACCTGCAAAAAGTCAAACGACTACACAAATTTGTTAGTAATTGATTAAATGCAATGAAATGCGACGACAAACCTTAGGGCAAAATTTGGGGTATTACAGTTATTATGATAATATTTCTCACCCAACCTCTCTTTGATGTTGGCAAAAAAAAATCATGAAGTTTGACTTTGGTTTGACCACAGTTGACCTCAGTTTGACCTTTTAACTGCATTGACTGCTTTTGACTTATCTGATCATCTGACTGAGCAAACTTTTGAGAAAAGTCTTGAAACTTGACATGGGGGTTCTTATACACATATAAGATGTTATGAAGCTCACTTGAAGTCTTGGAAGTCCATTTAGCCTGATTAAAGTCAAAACCCTAGTTTTGGATGCACTGCTTAGGAGGTGCATTGTCTGAGGGAATTGTCAACTCTTCTGACCAATTGTGAATTTTGTGAACCTTGTGAACCTTCTTGGAACACAAAGTCTTGTATTGTGAGGGCAAATTTTGGGGTGCAACAGCTGCCCCTGTTCAATTTTCTGAAACCTGAGGGGTTAGATTGGTATATTTGCCAGTCGTAACCTGGAAGGTTGAAGGGGATTGAACACAAAAGCCCAAAAATTTGCACTCACCAGTGCATGGAGTGATATTGATGGTTGGTTGAACATGATTGAGTGGGCTTAAAGATGCCACTAGGGGAAAGTTCTTCAGTAGTGTAATGAGAACTGTCAGGAGTCTGGAGTAATACTGATGTAACAGCATGTCTTCACGAGGATAGAGCAATCAATAATGATAACCCTAAAGCAGTCTTGAAGTGATAAATCTGACCTCAGGAGGATGGAGCAATCAATAGCTCTAAAGCAGTCTTGAAGTAATAATGGCTTCAGGAGGATAGAGCAATCAATAGCTCTAAAGCAGTCTTGAAGTAATAGAATGGCTTCAGGAGGATAGAGCAATGAATAGCTCTAAAGCAGTCTTGAAATAATAATGTGATATGTCTTCAGGAGGATAGAGCAATCAATAGCTCTAAAGCAGTCTTGAAGTAATGATTTCAGGAGGATAGAGCAATGAATAGCTCTAAAGCAGTCTTGATATAATAATGTGATATGTCTTCAGGAGGATAGAGCAATCGATAGCTCTAAAGCAGTCTTGAAGTAATGATTTCAGGAGGATAGAGCAATGGATAGCTCTAAAGCAGTCTTGAAATAATAATGTGATATGTCTTCAGGAGGACAGAGCAATCAATAGCTCTGAAGCAGTCTTGAAGTCATGATTTCAGGAGGATAGAGCAATGGATAGCTCTAAAGCAGTCTTGAAATAATAATGTAATTTCAGGAGGATAGAGCAATGAATAGCTCTAAAGCAGTCTTGAAATAATAATGTAATTTCAGGAGGATAGAGCAATGAATAGCTCTAAAGCAGTCTTGAAATAATAATGTGATATGTCTTCAGGAGGACAGAGCAATCAATAGCTCTGAAGCAGTCTTGAAGTCATGATTTCAGGAGGATAGAGCAATGGATAGCTCTAAAGCAGTCTTGAAATAATAATGTAATTTCAGGAGGATAGAGCAATGAATAGCTCTAAAGCAGTCTTGAAATAATAATGTGATATGTCTTCAGGAGGATAGAGCAATCAATAGCTCTAAAGCAGTCTTGAAGTAATGATTTCAGGAGGATAGAGCAATGGATAGCTCTAAAGCAGTCTTGAAATAATAATGTAATATGTCTTCATGAGGATAGAGCAATCAATAGCTCTAAAGCAGTCTTGAAGTAATAAGATGACTTCAGGAGGATAGAGCAATGAATAGCTCTAAAGCAGTCTTGAAGTAGTAATATGACCTCATAAGGATAGAGCAATGAATAGCTCTAAAGCAGTCTTGAAGTAATAGGATGATTTCAGGAGGATAGAGCAATCAGTAGCTCTAAAGCAGTCTTGAAGTCATGAGAGGCTATCAGGAGGATAAAATAACCCTGAGGTTACAATAAAGCAGTCCCAAAGTAATAAGAAGCTCATCAGGAGGATAAAGTAACCCTGAGGTTACAATAAAGCAGTCCCAAAGTAATAAGAAGCTCATCAGGAGGATAAAGTAACCCTGAGGTTACAATAAAGCAGTCCCAAAGATCATAAGCTTGTTTGTTGGATAATTAACCTGAAAACAAGGTAGCATTCTGTATAACAACATTAGTTTATGCTTTATGTATGCATGTATGACATGATGCACTTAGGTAATGTACTATAGACATATATGTTATGGTATGATGTAAATGATGTATGTATGATATGACACTGCTGGAAGTGTCTGGATATCCTTGTATAACAACTGCTGGCCAAGGAAAATAAATCCCGATTCGTTGTTGAAGAATATATAACCCTCCGTCTGCTGGGGATAACAAGGTATAGATAACCTCCCGTTGTTGGGGATAACAAGGTATAGATAACCTCCCGTTGTTGGGGATAGTAGGGTATAGATAACCTTCGTTTTCGTTTGATAGTAGGATAAGTATAACATCCCGTCTTCGTTCATCGTGCCCTTATTGGAAAGTAATTTCCCGTATATCCGTATGAGGATAAAAGAGATGGATATAACATCGTGCCCTTATTGGAAAGTAATTTCCCGTATATCCGTATGAGGATAAAAGAGATGGATATAAATTCCAGGGGAGATTAGACTTTGTGAAAATGGATTAGTCCTACTGATGGTTTGTAACTGTCTTGTAAAGATGAACCGGCGAAGCTTCGTTGAAATCCTTCCCTCGTTCGTCCTTAGTAAATACTATTACTGCATTTTCATGCGTTTCTGGTAAACATCAATCATATTAAAAGCATACATGCATTTCTGGTAAACATCAATCATATTCAAAGGCATACATACATTCAAACACAACCAATGGACGTTTCGCTTATGTAAATAGGGTAAAAGTAAATCTGGATTCAAAAGATGGAGTTTATTTATATCAAAAGTGACCCATACACGGGTAAGTTTGTACAAGGAGACATAAACCCTAGTAAGAGAATTTTGTCATGGAGTTTTACAAAAAGAATCAGCTATGTGGGAAATAATCCTATTGAGTTTCAATTCTACTATTGCCACTCAAGTATCTCATCTTCTTGCTGTTGAGACGGAAACGATTGGATTGAGCTTTATCTGTTTGAGCTTGAGTAAGTAGTACAACTGGTTGCAGTTTCATGAGTGATCCAAACGAGACATAGTCATACGCTTTAATCCCTAACTTTTGCCTGGATTGCCCTTTCAGGTTTTCAATCCACCGGGATACCCTTTTTTGCCCAAGCCTCCTTTTCAGGTTTTCGACTTGCCGGGTGTACATCTTTTTATATATATATCCCTAATTTTTGCCCAAACCCTTTTGGTTTGCCGGGATGCCCTTATTTTTGCCTAGGCCTGTCAACCTAGCGGGTCTCTTTTTATGCGTAGTATTTTTTAACTATGTCTGCGTTTACAGGTTGTGGGAAGTCTTCACCATCCATTGTAGTCAGTATCATGGCACCTCCTGAGAACACTGTCTTGACTACAAATGGTCCCTCGTATGTTGGAGTCCACTTGCCCCTAGGATCACCCTGTGGTAATATGATACGCTTGATTACCAAGTCACCAGCCTGATATACCTTTGGCTTAACCTTCTTGTTAAAAGCTTTGATCATCCGTTTCTGGTACATCTGGCCATGACAAACTGCTGCTAACCTTTTCTCATCAATCAAATTTATCTGGTCAAGTCGAGTCTGAATCCACTCATCTTCATCCAAGCCTGCATCCTTCATAATTCTCAAGGAGGGGATCTGAACTTCAATAGGCAGAACTGCTTCCATACCATAGACTAAGGAGAATGGGGTTGCCCCTGTTGAAGTACGTATTGTAGTACGATAACCATGCAGAGCGAATGGTAACATCTCGTGCCAATCCTTGTAAGTAATAGTCTTCTGAGTAGTATACTGTATATCATATTCCGTCAAGATCATTTGCCATCTTGCAATTCTTCCGGAAAGAGCAGGTTTCTCAAATATGTACTTGATTGGATCCATCTTCGAAATCAACAAGGTAGTATGGGTCAACATATACTGTCTTAGTCGGCGAGCAGCCCATGCCAAAGCGCAGCAAGTTTTCTCGAGCAGTGAGTATCTTGTTTCACAGTCGGTAAACTTTTTGCTAAGGTAGTATATTGCCTGCTCTTTTCGACCAGACTCGTCATGTTGCCCCAATACACACCCCATTGAGTTGTCTAATACTGTTAAATACATAATCAAGGGTCTTCCATCAACTGGTGGCATTAAAATTGGGGGTTCTAGCAAATATCTCTTGATTTCATCAAAGGCAGTCTGGCACTCATCATTCCATTCCATCACCTGATCTTTCTTCAACAACTTGAAGATTGGCTCACAGATGGTAGTTAATTGGGAAATAAATCTTGCAATGTAGTTCAATCGTCCCAAGAAACCTCTAACCTCCTTCTCATTACGGGGAGCTGGCATCTCTCGTATAGCTTTCACTTTTGCAGGATCCACTTCAATACCTTTTCCACTGACAATGAAACCCAGGAGCTTTCCAGATCTAACTCCAAAAGTACACTTGTTTGGATTTAATCTCAACCTGTATTTCTTCAACCTCTCAAACAACTTGTGCAGATGATCAAGATGTTGTTCTTCATTCTGAGACCTGGCTATCATATCATCCACATATACCTCTATCTCATGATGAATCATATCATGAAACAAAGCCACCATAGCACGCTGATATGTTGCCCCTGCATTCTTATGCTGAGCAGTGCTGTCTAAATCAGCCCCTATCTGGACCTCTTTTCTGTTTTCTTCAGTTCCCAGATTCACAACTTCGACTGGCTCTTCATGTGGCTGTATAGCTTTCTCTTCTTGTTGTAACAACCTAGCAAGCCCTACAGGTATTTCACAATCGTCCTTGTTTCCGTCTTCAGTTTGATAGATCGGATTCTCGAAATTGTAATTGGCAATAGTAGAACTGTTATCAATTGGATCCAGAGTGGATGAGGATCGGCATTTTAGTGACGTGGGTGTGTGTAAGAACACATAGCTGATAAGGCAAAAATAAAAGAAAAAGAAAGACAAGGAACACAATATTTACGAAAACGAAACGTCCACTGATTTTATTGAATGCAGTATGCAAATGAAATGACAACCCGTAACAAGCACACCATTGTGCCCCGGGTAAGGCACATGGCTTTAATTGTTCCAAAAATTGCAAATTTAAAAACATAACACAGTAATAGTATTTACTCCTGACTAAAAGAGATAGGGATAACATCTTCAGCTGTCCAATTATTGAGTCCAGCACCCACAGTAGGAAAAATCCATGCCTCCAAGTTGAAAGTGTTTACATGGCTGACAAAATATTCTTCCTCTCCAAAGACAGTAACAACTTTTCCATTCACCGGATATCTCAACTTTTGATGTAATGTGGAGGTCACAGCACCTGCCCCATGGATCCAGGGACGACCAAGCAGACATGAGTACGAAGGACGAATATCCATCACATAGAATGTAGCAGTAAACATCTGAGAGCCAACCTTGATTGGAAGATCAATTTCCCCATGCACTACTCTTCTAGAACCATCAAAAGCCTTTACCACAATATTACTGGGCTTCAATACTGTATCTTCAGGACTCAGCTTGTTCAGGACTTCTTTAGGCAACACATTCAGAGGGGAACCATTGTCTATCAGCACATGAGACAGGGTAGTGCCCCTGCATTCAATTGAAATATGCAAGGCCCTGTTATGATCCCTCTTGGCAGGGGTCAAGTCAGCATCAGAAAATCCTAACCCGTTGTCATAGGTCAGGTGAGCAACACAATTCTCAAACTGGTCCACAGAAATTGCACTGGGTACATGAGCCATCTTTAGAAACTTGATCAATGACTCGGCATGAGCCTCAGAACATAATAACAGGGAGAGCATAGAAATCTTTGAGGGAGTATGCCCCGGCTGATCAACAATATCATAATCACTCTTGCGAATGATTTTCAATACTTCTTCCATCTGCTTAGAGAGGTCATCAGCAGCTGGCACATCAGTAGATACAGGCTCAATAACAGGACCCTTGCCCCGAGCATCAGTGGTGGAAGTAACAGCAGGAGTAACTGCACTCTTAGAAGCAACTGGAGGAGAGAAGACTCTTCCACTACGAGTGATCTTGCTAGATCCAACAATATTATCAATGTCAACAGGCATATCAGGTAAGGCTCCTGCTTGACACCATGGATGTAAACATCAGACCCATAGTGCCAAGGCACAGCCTTGTCGGATGTATAAGGAATAGGACCAGGAGTGGTAATGATCAGAGGAGCTACTCTGGCTTCAGCAACAACTTTCACAGGACCTTCAGCAGTAATCTTGATTGGGCCCTGACGAGTGATTTTAATGGGACCCTTTGAAGTGATTCTTAGTGGTACTTTGTCAACCATGTCAACCTCTTCAATCTTCTTACCCTGAGTCAGATGATCCACCATACTTTCTACAGATGCTGGTCTTCTTTCAAACACTATAGTATATTTATCCATGAGACGTTGAATCCCATCTCTCAAAATGAAGCAACTATCCGGCTTATAGGTACAATATAGACAATCTTCATGACAACCTGGAAAGATCCCAGCTTGTACTAGCCTCTTTTTGATAACAGACAATGGTGCGCTCAACTCCATAACTGAATAGACATGCCGATCTTCATCAATATCTTCATCAATGGCGTTGACAGTCTTCTCGTGATTTGGCATTGGAGCTGTAATCACATTTGGAGTACCTGGTGGATCAAACTCAATTTCTCCAGCATCAATCATATCCTGAATTTTGTTCTTCAAGACCCAGCAGTTATTAGTATCATGTCCTGGACAGTTTGAATGATATGCACATCGTGCATTGGGATTGTACTTGGGAGAGGTAACATTGGGATTCTGAGGAGCCTCCCTCAGGGTAATAAGTTCAGCCTTCAACAAGTGTTGCAATGCCTGAGCCATTGACATGTTGATCTTCGTGAACTGTCTTCTAGCCCTCTGCTGGTTGCCTTGAGGCTGCTCTGTTGTTGCAGGAGTTGGATTTGAAATATGAACTGCACTAACAGACTGATGCCTTCTGTTACGATCAGGCTGACCATACACAACATTAGATTCTTTCTTCCCAGTGGGAGGCTTCTTTGCAGCACCTGATGAAGAAGTGCCCACTTGGATCTTACCACTCTTGATACCATTCTCTACTCGCTCTCCTGTCATGATCAACTCAGTGAAGCCAGATGATGAGCTTCCAATGAGATGACTGTAAAACGGACCATTCAGCGTACACATGAACATATCAACCAACTCCTTATCAGTCAAAGGAGGTTGAACTCTTCCAGCTAAGTCTCTCCACTTCTGAGCATACTCCTTAAAGCTTTCTTTGGCACCCATAGACATGCTTTGAAGCTGCATGCGAGTGGGGGCTAAGTCAGCATTGTATTGATACTGCTTGTAGAAAGCTTCGGCAAGGTCATTCCAATCTCTGATGTTGACACTCTCCAACTGATAATACCACTCTAGCTGAGCTCCAGATAAACTCTCTTGAAAGAAATGGATCCACAACTTTTTATCAGCAGTGTGGGGTTGCATTCTTCTGACATAAGACCTCAGATGCAATTTGGGACAAGAGACCCCATCATAGACAACAAATGTAGGAACTTTGAATCCAATGGGTATGACCACCCCAGATATCAAGCTCAAATCCTCAAAATCCAGCCCAGATGATTTCTGTAATTCCATAGCATCCATTCTATCCACCAGCATCTTGAATTTGTCTTCGTTAGGCTCATGGTAGTAGTTAGCCTCAGAATCAGAGTCCCCCATAGTGTTGTGGAGACTGCCTCTCTCCTGCTCAGATTCTTCAGATTCATAGTCTTCAACCTGTTTCTTGGTCCTGACAGGACCTTTGAACCTTCTTCCCATGTTGAGCAACCCAGCAGACCTTCTAGCCTTCTTAGTCTTCTTGGCCAGCAGTGTCTTCAATTCATCCTGCCCCTTGGATAGGTTCAGGATCAGCTCTTGGAACTGTGCATTCTGTGCCTGGAGATCCTTAACTGATTGTTCAAGAGCCATTGCTGAAATAAACAGCGAGGAGATGAGAAACCTGTGCACAATTATAAACCTGTGATGCAATGATATGGGAATGCATATGCAATGTTTTCAAGGACCGCAGGATTTTAATTTGCTTAAACAAACAAGAAAGTAACTTTTTATTAGTAATAACTTGTTTTGCCTTTTAGGCTTACAAAAAATGAAAACGAAATAAGTACAAAAGATGGGGTTTTAAGTCTCCCATGGACGTTCCTCTTTGTGTTGAGGTATGAGTTGAGGTTTCGTTCCTCATGAAGTAGCTTTGTTAGCTCTAGGATCCTTGCTCGGCTTGCTTTGTAATGAGCCTCGAAAGTATCCCTTTGCTCTTTCAGTTGGATCCATGATCTCTGCAAGTCTTCCATATCAGTAGGCATGTCTGGGTGAAGGATGGTATAAGCTGTGTCTCCTTCAGCAACAGGTTCCATGGTAACTGGTAGGATGGCAGGGTATGGCATCATGAGTGTCTGAGCACGAAATCGTACCCATCTGAGATAAGCCTCCATAGGAATGGTGTACTTAGGCTCCAGTGTCTTGCTGTCAATCCTGTTTACCTTTCCCCAAGCTCGTATGAATCTCTGACGGTAACCCTGAAGATCGTTGTCGTAGTCAAACACAATGCCCTGAATCAACATGTCATGTGGACCATCGCTCCGGGCGTAACCAAACTGTCGTAAAGCTAGAGATGGGTTGTAGGTGATGCCTCCTCTTATGCCTAGAAGTGGTACATTAGGAAACTCCCCACAACGGTCAATGATGGTGACATTCTCCATAGATCTGGAGCACCAATGGATGTCTGAGTGAGAAAGTGACATGATCCTCTTGGACCATCTGAACCCTTGCTCATTCTTCATTACTGAGCGAGGAAGGTGAGAAATAAACCACCTAGAAAGTAAAGGTATGCAGCACATCAAAGTTCCTCTTGCCCTTGTAGTACGGGTGTGAAGAGAATGTAGGATGTCTCCAAGTAAGGTAGGCACTGGATTGTGACTCAGGAATATGTTGATGGCATGAACGTCTAT
Source organism: Lathyrus sativus (assembly GCA_963859935.3). Taxonomy (NCBI): domain Eukaryota; kingdom Viridiplantae; phylum Streptophyta; class Magnoliopsida; order Fabales; family Fabaceae; genus Lathyrus; species Lathyrus sativus. The sequence goes on from OZ012741.1 coordinate 513,946,992, forward strand.
GAACTGATCAGGATTGGGGAACAACACTAAGCCATAAATCAATAAGGCTAAGATCTCCTCAACAGCATCGTAGCTCATAGCCTTCAAGAACATTTGAGCTTTATCCACTAATACCTTGGCAAGAATACCTTTAACTCCACTTCTCGTCTCTAGAACAATGTCAGACTTCTTCAGATGTAGAGCTGCAACAATAACTTCAGGTTTAAGCTCCTTCTCTAAGCCTGTGAATGGCTTCTGATCAAGAACAGGTATACCCAGAAGTTTAGAGAACTCCTCCATGGTTGGAACTAACTGATAATCAGGAAATGTAAAGCAATGGTGCTTAGGGTCAAAGAACTGAAACAGCACACTCATCATGTCTTCACTGAACCCTGAAGTGACTAGATCCAATAGGTGACCATATCTCTGGACGAACTGGGAATGATCAGACACTTGGGAAACCAACTCTTTGAGCTTGGGAGGTATCCCTACAAAGTTGATCCTGATGGTGTTTCTACGAGCAGAAGCCATGACCTGCAACAAAGAACAAAAATAAATCCCTTAGTCCTTGAAATGGTTAGGGAAAATGATATGCTTATGATGCATGATGATGTTATGATGTCATGCTCAATCACAAACATGTGGCACACACAAACAAGTCACACCATAGCCCTAGGTTTAAAGGCTTGCATGAGGTTCAAAGGCAAGTACCCTCCCCTGAAGTTAGATGGTTCATCCTGTCCTACAAAAGTAACCAAGTTCTAAGGGATCTCAATATCATTGATCCTTCACAAGGGTGGTTGTTCAGAAGGCAACTTACTTGCCAACCAAAACCCTCCAAGTTTAAGATCTCAATGAGCGTAGTATCGAGTGTCAACCAACTTCAGTCTGCACCAAAGCCGGTTACCTCACTACTTTCTAAAGGCCAAGATGAGTTAACTAGGGTTCTAAAAGTCAGTTAGTGCATTGACAACATATGGCAGCCTCAATATTATCCTCAACTTGACTTAAGGAATATGAGCACCAACCAAGAAGTCGCACTAACTATGGCCACCAGATCAACCGTATCGATATACGTCGTACAGTTTCCTTGGTCTATTGCCATTTACCTAAGGTACACTAGATCCGGGTTAGGACCTTTCACACATAAGAGCACCCCAACAATGTAATAATAAAGCAAACAAGGCAAACAATTTAAAGTGATCTTAATTCCTAAGGGTACCCCTCTTAAATAGATCCCCAGCAGAGTCGCCAGTTCTGTAACACGGTGGGAGAACTGACTTTAAACAATGTTGCGGATAGCAAGAGTCGCCACCGACTTTTATTTTATCCATAAGGAAAGGTTATAAAAGAACAGGAAAGACCTTAGAGAATATTTTGGGTCCGGGGGGTAGGTTATGAAAAGGGAAGGTGTTAGCACCCTTTTCATCCATGGTTATCCGTGGGCTCTTAGGTACTTAAGCTCACTTTTGAATTGTTTTGAAAGTGTAGTGTGTGAATAGAAAATTTTCAGAATAGTTAATAAATAATCCATGTAAGGATGTGTTAAGAACTTGTTTGAAAACTTGTTGAAAATTTGTTTAAATGTGAAACAGTTTCGAAGTGAGCAAGTATCTAGGAGTAGTCTACCCTAATGTTTAAAGGTCTTTCTTATTCTTTATTCTTTCCTTTAGTAAGATTATCCCTACTATAATGGAGTAGGTAGTCCTTACTTTGGATGTTAAGGGACATGTGAGGGACGATTGGATTTTTTGAAGGCCATTGTGGGGTGTAATAAGCAAACTGGAGGGACTATCATCATTTTTCGAAAGGGACTCGATTCGTAAAGGCAACCATAAGGGACTTTGATGATTTTCTTTTTGAGGGACTTGCTTTATACACCCCACTTAACCAATATTCATAGGCAACTTGAGGGATATCCTTAGGAAGTGAGACGGCGATTAAAATCGACTTACGTGTGTGAAATGTTTAATTTAATTATCTTATATTAAAATGATCTAATTTATTTTCTCTAAATATCATACATATTAGCACTCCCTAATTACTAACCATAATGGTAATAATAATTAAATAATTACAATTTTACATCCAAGAGGCAATTACAAAATTATAATAAATAAAATAAATAGTAAAATATGATCAAAATAAATATAATAAAAAAAATAACAAATAAGTAAATAAAATATTGGGGTTAGTAAATAATAAGAAAAATTAAATAAGGTTAGTATAAATATAAAGTTAGTGAAAATAATTAGTTGAAACAATAATAATGAGAAAAATAGACAAAGTTAGAAAAAATAATAAGATAGAAATTTCAAAATAATAATAAGCAACAAAATATGATTAGCAATAATAATTAATTAATAACATGATTAAACATAAGATTTGATTTTTATTTAGAAACATAAATGATTAAATAATTACTATAATATAAAGTTCTAAATATCATAAGATTTGATTTTTATTTAGAAACATAAATGATTAAATAATTACTATAATATAAAGTTCTAAATATCATAAGATTTGATTTTTATTTAGAAACATAAATGATTAAATAATTACTATAATATAAAGTTCTAAATATAACATAATTATAAATTTCTTAATCATTTACAAAAATTTAATTATCTCTAATTATATATTAACAATTATTAAGAAAAATATTTACACATTATGATGAAAATAAATTTTAACTAATCAATAATCACATTCACCAAAATTTTACATTAAGTATTTATAAGGTTTAATTTTATTTACAAAAATTTACAAGAATTATAATAAATATATACATAGAATTATATAGAAAATTAAAATTAGATTTTATTTTTTTTAGAAAATAATTTTTAGGGTTTGTAAGAATTAGGGTTTATATATATACAACAAATTTTAATAAATTAATGATAACAATAATAATAATAATGATAATAATGATAATAATAATAAATAATGATAATAATAATAATAATAATAATAATAATAATAATAATAATAATAATAATAATAATAATAATAATAATAATAAAGCAATAATGAATTTTAAATGTGCCAAATAACCCAACAATGTCGCTAACGCAGAAATGCGCTCATCGCAACCAGATCTAAATCGGACGAAACAAAATTTATCGCAAAGAAAAAGAAATTAAGCAAAAAATAGTATTATTGCTCACACAAAAATGCGATCATCGCAACCAGATCGAACTAACACAAATGTCACGCGTCATGCACACAAATGTGCAAACATCGTATCGACATAATTCGATCAAAAATCTTATATATATAAACTCTAACAATTTAAAAATTATACATATATAAACGTAACAGTAATAGATAAAGAAAAAGAAATAACGGTAATAGATGAAGAAAAAGAAATAACGGTAAAAGATGAAGAAAAAGAAACAACAGTAATAGATGAAGGAAAAGAAATAACGGTAAACGATGAAGAAAAAGAAACAATAGTAATGGATGAAGAAGAAAACTAAATAACGGCCAACGGCACTCACTCCTCTTAGGTTTTTTTCATTCTCCTCCCTTTTCCAACAAGTCAACACATGTATATATAGGGAACAAATTAGGGTTAACACCAAATTGTCAATAATGTCCCTAAAGCCCATTTTAAAGCCCAAACTAAATAATTAGTTAAGAAAAAAATAAAATTTAAATAATTTAAAATAATTAAAATAAACTTAAAATAAAAACTAATAATCTTATTGATTCCTAAAATAAAAAATATTATAAAAAGAACAAAATTTTTTTCAATATCTTTTATTTTATGATTTTTTGGATATTTTTATGAATAATTTAGAAAAAAGTGAAAAAAATAATATTTTAAAAAATGATTTAATTAAAATACGAAAATAATAATTAAATAATAATAAAAAACTATTTTTGTTATTTTTTTAATGAAAGATAGAAAAGTTTAGAGTAAAAATAATAAAAAACAAAAAAAATGACAAAGGTGAGATTCGAACTCTCAACCTCTCACACTCATAACTCCTTACACATGTCCTCCTGCCAATTGTGCCATTTTTACTTTTTAGAAAAAATATGCATGCCATATGATATTTACCTGCAAAAAGTCAAACGACTACACAAATTTGTTAGTAATTGATTAAATGCAATGAAATGCGACGACAAACCTTAGGGCAAAATTTGGGGTATTACAGTTATTATGATAATATTTCTCACCCAACCTCTCTTTGATGTTGGCAAAAAAAAATCATGAAGTTTGACTTTGGTTTGACCACAGTTGACCTCAGTTTGACCTTTTAACTGCATTGACTGCTTTTGACTTATCTGATCATCTGACTGAGCAAACTTTTGAGAAAAGTCTTGAAACTTGACATGGGGGTTCTTATACACATATAAGATGTTATGAAGCTCACTTGAAGTCTTGGAAGTCCATTTAGCCTGATTAAAGTCAAAACCCTAGTTTTGGATGCACTGCTTAGGAGGTGCATTGTCTGAGGGAATTGTCAACTCTTCTGACCAATTGTGAATTTTGTGAACCTTGTGAACCTTCTTGGAACACAAAGTCTTGTATTGTGAGGGCAAATTTTGGGGTGCAACAGATTGCATTTTACATTGCTTTGCATACTCATTTGCATTTCATTAACGCGTGTCTGTGTTGCAGGTACCATTTTCCCCGATCCAGGATTTCTTGCCTCCTATTGTATTTGTTATGGGTTCTCTGAGGAAGACCGTGGCTTACAAGTTCCCTGCCCCTGATGTGGTTCGGCTGACCGGTTTGATAGCTTTAGCAGATGATTCTATGAGGTATGAGTTCATAAAATCTTACGGCAAATTGCTCAGTTTGGTTCGTAAACCTTCTGCATTCGAGTTGAATGGGTTGCACGCTCTGTTGCAGTTCTACGACCCTCCGTTGAGATGTTTCACTTTCCAGGACTTTGTTCTCGCGCCTACGCTAGAGGAATATGCTGATTTGTTAGGTGTGCCTATCAAGAGGCAGATGCCTTTTATTCATATGGACGCTGAGCCTGATCTGGCTGGTTTAGCTCCTTCACTTCATCTGGATGCCTCTGAGTTGGTATTGACTAGTTGGAACAAGGTCCCTGGTTTCTCCTTGTAGTTTTTAGTGGGAAAGGCTCAGCAGTGCGCCAAGGACGGATGTTGGGTCGCGTTCAACGCCATTCTCGCTTTGTGCATATATGGCATCATTTTGTTCCTCAATATGCCCGATTTTGTAGACTTCGATGCATTTCATATCTTTGCTTCAGGGAATCCAGTCCCTACCTTGATAGGAGATGTCTACCATTCTATCCACTACAAAAACGAGAACAGGAGGGGCAAGAATGTCTCGTGCTGTGTACCCTTGCTTTATAAATGGCTTGATAGT
>OZ012741.1:513952823-514027279 GCA_963859935.3 Lathyrus sativus
ATATCCAGAGGAGATTATAATGATGAACCTGTGCTATTGATGACATCTGATAATGTAGGGTGGAACAATGGTAGACTGGTGGTATATGGACGATGGCTGCTCAAATCACCAAATTGGAAACAAGTAATCATTGGTTGATTTTGACTCTAGTAGAAAGACTAAGATCACATGTATGATGTTGAGTATCTAAATACTGAAGGAATGGGAAATGTCAGAGTGAAATTGAACAATGACAAAAGTGTATTGATTAAGGATGTATGGTATATACCTGACATGAATAACAATATGATAAGTGTAGGTCAACTGATTGAAATAGGTTTTTGAGTAACCATGAAGGAAAATATCTTGAAGTTGTATGAATGTAATCTGAAGCTGATTATGAAGTATGAACTCGGAAGAAATAGAACATTCAAGATGAATGTTACAAAAGCCGACACACAGTGCCTTATTGTGGGGATAAAGTAGACAGAAGAGAAGCACTACATGATACATGTTTACGTATCTATGAGCTCATATTTCTTGATGTTCCAAGAAGAAACCAATGGTTGCACTGTCAACTTGTGAAGTAGAATACATAACTGGCGTGTTGTCAGCATGTCAAACTATTTGGCTGATGAATTTGATGCAGGAACTTAAGTTCAAGGTGAGCAAACCAGACAGATTGATGATTGATAACAAGTCAGTTAAAAGTCTTGTCAAGAATCTTGTGCTACAAGGAATAAGCAAGCACATTAATACTAAGTATTCATTTTCTACACAATCAAATTCAGAATGGAGTGTTTGAGGTTGTTCACTACAACACTTAGAAGCAACTTGCAGATGTGATGACCAAGGTAATCAAAATTAAACACTTCATCAATTTGAGGGATGAAATTAGTGTTATTCGTTTTTAATCATGAATATGAATTAAGGGATGATGTTGTAATGTAATTCAGATTTAAGTTGTTAGTTTGAATTTCATATGTATCTGAGTTTGCATTTAATTCACATTTGAATTTGGGTTATTGTATAAAACCCAAAGGTAGTTACATTTGTAAAAGATTTAGAGAATTTGAGTTTGGAGAAAGTTAGTTTCTCTCTGTATGTGTGTGTGTGTGTGTGTGTGTGTGTGTGTGTGTGTGTGTGTTAACTTTAAGACTAAGGGTCTGTTTGGTTCAACGGAAGGGAGGGGAGGTGAGGGGATGTATTTTAATTAAACGTATGTTTGGTTCATAAGAGGGGGAGGGGAGGGGAGGGAGAAGTTTTATTCAAATATATGTTTGGTTCCCAGGGGAGGGGAGGGGTTTTAAAACTAATTTACCTTTTTACCCTTAAAATATTATAACAATCGTGCTAAATAAATTATAAAAAAACAAGTATTCATAAAAAACGTAGATAATTAAACACAAAATATTTAATATTTAAAATACTCTAAAATATCTTGATGATCAATGATCCATTTAATCCTATAACATATTTATAAGATTAAATTCTACATAATATATAACTCATACTACAACTATACATTGATATGTAATATAATACAATAAATTATATAATAATTAAGTTATTACAAGCAAAATATTAAATAAAAATGAATAGAATAAAACACATGGAAAAAAAAGTTGAATCATAATAATACAAATAATGGAGTTGCCATTAAACAAATGAAGGAATTATAATAAGGTGACAAAAATTAAGGTATAATATTAATAAAGACAATTAAAAAATTTATTAAATAAAAGTGAGGATAATTTGGCAATATAATAAAAATACATGTTATCAATAAACATATACTATTCTGTACACATTTTTGTACACTTTTGTATATTTCTGTGCATATCTGTATTGTTTTTGCGCAACTTCCTCTTTTCAGGGGTTTCATCTGTTGTAAAACTTTGCCTATTTACAGGCCATTTATCAATAAACATATACTATTCAGTATCTCGTTTGTTTTGTTTTAACTTTTACTGTTTTGTTTGTGAAAAACGCCCAATGTTTTGATAAACTTGCACATACATAAACTTGCAGGCCTTGGCCAATGATTGTTAAAACTTTGAATTAATTGAACAACGTCACGAATGATGACTGAGATAGTTCCGTTTGCGTAGGATCGTGTCTGTTTGTTCAAATTTGCAGGGTCGTTACCCTTGGGGTAAAAAGGTGTGGGTGAAATTTGTTTTATCTCCAACCGGAGTCTATTTCCCCAGCAAGTGGAATTTACATCTCTATCCCCAGTAGAGTTTGTATGCAGTTTGAGTGAGCAGATAGTGTGTACGCTTTCCCTTGGTAGTTGGTGCACACTTAATCCCCCTAAAGTGCGTGTTCGTACTCCCCCAGTGAATCATGAGTGGATTTTCTCCCCACTGGGTAGTCGAGAGTCTTGGCAGATTCGTTCGCAGCTGAATAATCCCTGGCAGGATGGAGGAATGTGCTTATCCCAGCATTTTCTTCGCAGGAGGCCAGAAAGGGCCCGTTTTCTCGGCATAAGTCCAATTGTTTTGAGTAGGTTGTTTCCTCAGCAGGGTGGTTTCTGTATCTCTAGCATTTATTCTGCTGATTCAGTTTCGTTGCATCTGCATGCGTACATAGCATCTACCTAAATGCGTAGCATTTCCATTTCGTATGGAGCATTACGCCATATTCAAACATATGTATGTGAAACATAAGCCAGGTTGTTATCTCTCTGTTTCAGGTGTATCTCGCAATTGGATGATATCTGTGCCCGCGTGGTATCTAGACCCCGGCTTATGTTATTTCCCCAGCGGAGTTTCCTTGTGATTGTTATCATTGGATGATTATAACTTCGTATGACTCTCGATGCTCGCTTTTATTTAACAAAGGACTGGAGGCGATGTCAGATGCCCTTATCTTCGGGTCCGATGTAGGATTTTTTTTATCCCTTACAGATGCCTAATAGTGATGTCAGATGTTTCTCAAGTTTACAGATGCCTGACGGTGATGTCAGATGTTTCTCAGACTTTGTGGTTTACTGACAGCGATGTCATATTTATGTTTACTCTGTGGAGTTCTGACGGTGATGTCAGATGGTTCTCAGACTTTGTGGTTTACTGACGGTGATGTCAGATTTTTGTTTACTCTGTGGAGTTCTGGCGGCGACGTCAGATGTGTATCAACATGATGTTTTCCTGGCGGCGATGCCAGGTATTTTCTTAATATTGGGTTTTGTTTGGCGGCGATGTCAAACGTTTTTTTGGCGGCGATGTCAAATGTTTTTCTGGCAGCGATGTCAGATGTTTATATACTTTGTGATTATTTGACGGCAATGTCAGATGTTTCTACTTTTACTGACGGCGACGTCAGAGGTTTCACAAATTTGTGGTTATCTGGCGGCGAGGTCAGGTTCTTTTATCAGATGTGAGGTTTTCTGACGGCGATGTCAGAACGTTATCTACTTTTGTGTTTGTTTGACGGCGATGTCAGGTGTTTCTCAAATTTTTAGTTACTGGCGGCGATGTCAGGATCTATTATCAGATTTATGTTGTTCTGACGGCAATGTCAGATATGTTGTTCTGACGGCGATGTCAGATATGTTGTTCTGACGGCGATGTCAGATGTTTTGGTTTTCTGGCGGCGATGTCAGATGTTTTGGTTTTCTGGAGGCTATGTCAGATCTTTGTCTACTTTGTGGTTGTCTGGCGGCAATTCCAGGTGTTTTATCAGATTTATGTTTTTCTAGCGACGATGTCAGAGGTTTATCGATTGGTGGTTATCTAGCGGCAATGTCAGAATTCTTTTATCCCCACAGAGGTCTGGCGGCGATGTCAGATGTCTTACCTTTTGGGTTCGAAGATTGCTTTTATTTAGTAAATTACTGGCGGTGATGTCAGAGGTTTCTTAATTGCATGGATACTAGACGACGAGGTCAGGTTGTGTTATCCCCGACAGGGTTGCTGGCGGCGATGTCAGAGGTGTATCAGTTCAATAAATGCCCGACGGAGATGTCAGATATTCTGTGTGGACTTGATCTTCAGATTTGTCACTCGCGTTTATTTAGCGATGACCTGGCGGCGATGTCAGAGGATCGTATTGTTGGATTCGATGTCTGTTTTTATTTAACAGAGGGCTAACGAAGATGTTATCTATTTTAACTATTTGAGGTAGAGGATTGACGGTGATGTCAAATGTTTTTATAGACATAATGTATATGCTTGACGGCAAGGTCAGGTGTTTGACGGTGATGTCAGAGGAATTTAATGCGGATAACTGGCAGAGAGGTCAGATGTTTCTCCAAACTGGCGGCGATGCCGGAGGTTTACTGAAATTGATGTTGGTATTTGACGGTGAGGTCAGGTGCTTTTCCAAATTGATGTTGATGTTTGACGGTGAGGTCATGTATTCTTCAAACTACGTGTCATTTTTGGTTATCGGATTCAGTTATCTCTAGAGATTTCTACGGTTGGAAAATTTCTGGGTTCGTTGGTATTCAACCGTCTTTTACCTCGATTGTTTGAAAGTCGTTCGCTTTTCATTCAGTCAGGTCCAAGTCGCTAGAATAGGGGCAGCTGTTGCACCCCAAAATTTGCCCAACCTTTTCTTGGCTTGGCTTTTGTTTAATTTCATTTTTTCTTCTAGCATTTTTGCATTGCATAGCATTTGTTTTTGAGACAGGGGATCGAGGTTTTCCTGTGTCTCAGAATTCACCTTCAGTGCAAGCAATTAAAGCAGCGGGCTCCGACATTTATTTTGCCCAGCGGTCGGGCGACCGATTTTATTTTGTTTTGCAGGTTATTTTCAGCCAAGAAAGTAATGTGCAGGCTATCGTGAGTGTTGCGGTGAAAATTGGATATCAAGCTATTAATTAACTTGAACCTTATTTCTTTTACAACCGGTCTTTAATTTATCCAAAGGATAGGTCTAAAGAAAGAAAGAACCTTTTGCGCGATGTAACGACAACGCTTAAGAGATTCGGGAATTCGGGGGTTGGTTATATCTAAGGAAGGTATTAGCACCCTAAATATCTGTAGTACCCTACAGGAACCTTTTGTTTAATTAATTGCTAAGTTCGTAAATTGTGCACTATGGTTTAAGGATTGGGAATTGAGATAAAATAAAAAAGGCCTAAGTGGTTTTCTAAGTTTGCTCGCAAAGGTATCGCACCTTCTGCCTACGTATCCTGACTAGGATAGAATCAGAGCAATCGTAGTTCACCTCACGAGGGGAAAGAACTTTTGATGATGATCAAAGTTCAAAGGGGAACAAACATGACGATGTTTGTGTGGAGTTTGACAAAACTCCCTAAGCTAAATTGAAAAGGGAAAGTAAGAAAATCATGACGATGATTCTTACATAGAGTTGACGAACTCTTTCCTAGGGTTCTAGTTGAAGAACACTCCTAGTATGGGTGGGTTTCTTAGACTTCAAGCAAAGTCTAAAGGTTTCTAAACTAGGGTTGAAGTGACTTAACAAAGTCAAAAGGGTTTAAGATTTTGGTCCAAGACATTGACAGTCAAGTGGACAGACCTTCCTTTGGAGGGACAGTATTGTCGGCAATTGGACGAAAGCTAACGAGCTTCGTCGCTTGGGGATAAAATAAAATACAAACATTATTCAAACATTCATGGTGACAACCAATACAAGGATTAAAGATGGAAAGCAATGATGACAATCAGAGCAATTGTTTTGGTATGAGAACCGTGACGACAGTTCGCACCTGGAACACCGTTAACAGAAAAATGAGATAAAAATAAAAGTAATTCGAGGTAAAAATTCTAACATGTTGATAAACATATATAGACATGATAACAATCACTTTTCCTGAGAAAACACAAGAGGAACCTTTTTAATTTTTATCTGCAACCAAATAGGGTTAATACCGTTGACGCGCGGATCGTGCATAATCAAACGTGGTGAAAAAATAAGCAAGCATGGAAAATAAAATTATGACATGAAAGTACACATTAAAATAAACACAATGAAAAAAGAACGGGTGAAAAACGACAAAAAATGAGAGAGTTACGAATTTTTGAAGTTTATGTATAAAAATGAGGAAAAGTGGCAGCAAGGGTTATCACAAGGGATCGAACCCTTGCCAAGACTGATACACGCGCGAGTCTCTACCGCTGGGGCGGCTGTTACATCCATTAATCAAATGGAAACCATAAATATACATGCCTTGTTTGGTTCCATGGCTGGGCAAAAATACATAATCAACACAAATACGATTCATACCGTATCTCACTAACCGCTTATCGGATCGAGGCAAATTTTATATGGATCTTGGGTAGAAAAATGAGAGGAAGAGGATGGTGGTGTTAGTTTTCTGAATTTCTCACTGTAGTGGAAAATTCGAAGGCTCATGCATTTGTAAGTTATGCGACGCATTTTGACATTTTCCCATCAATCCAAGTGTTTTCAAAACATGGTAATCACACATACAACATTCAAACACAATATAAAATGATGTCACTACCTCAAATTATTTAAATTCCAATAGCATATGTCAATGGCGTGTGAAGTGCAAAAAAAGTGAAGGAAAGATGCGTGAAGGAATCAATTTTCAAATCTAAGCAGATCCTGGCTCAGTGGTTCATATACACAGTACATACATATTATTTAGAGAAGGTTTGATGCTGAAAACCTCTTCAATACACACAGGTAGCGAAGATGACATCTCAAATGCAACACTTTGGTACAAATGAATTATGAAGTGAGGATCTCATTGCAGTGTGTTTTTAGCCCAAATGATGATATCAACAGTTCAAAAATGGATGATATGAGGTGTGTGCAATGTGGTTTTGGTGAAAATCCAATTTATGCAAAAAAGTAGCATGTGAGTTGAATGAATGAACTTGGTATGAACATGTGAATGTGAATCTCATGCATAAACTGAGTAAACTAATCACATAGGCATACTCCAAATATGTATTGAAACAAGTTAAAATGATAAAACCAGAATTTGGATGTTCTATGTAAAGAGTAACACTTGAGTGCCTTGATGATTTTTGAAACATCTGGTAACAATGTGGGAGTCATGAACTTATATGCAAACAAAGCAAGGTAGACATACAAACATGCTCAAAATGTACATGAAAACATGTTTAGATGCTAACAATTAGACTTGTGATGAATTATGCAAAAATGATGTCTCAGTTGCTTATGGTATTGTTCATGACAGCATTTTGAAAAAAAGACCAACCAAGTAATCTCTAAACTATCATACCATGATAATGATGATGTTTATAATTTGATGACAATGTCTCTACATATGCACATCACACTACTGTCATCCTAGAAGCTAACTGATTCTGCCAGGAGCCAATTAAGTTGAATCAAACACAAAAACAACAATCACAAATGTTATGGAAACCTAGTAGGCCACACTGAGTTGATACTCAGGCCTTTCAAATGAGCATCAAGGTGTTTGGTGTCCAATAATATAGCCACACCTACTGACAGTTCTCAATTGCCTTCAAACTGAAAGGAGTCACAACTCCACTAGCACCTTAAAAGATCCTGCCAAGTCAAGACTGATATGACAAAAATCAACAAACTAACATCAGGTCAAAAAGAGTGGAGGCTGCTGCCAATTCCTGGCAGGTTTAAATATGATACCAGACCTGATGAAACCATACATCCAAGGCTTATACCTCTTCAGAGCAGTTTTGACAAAGGCATCCTCTGCAGGTTATGCTTTATAACCAACAACCTGAAACAGACCCTTCCCTATACTTGTACCAAAAACCTACAGCCAGAACATGGAATGGTGGCAACTAGTTGGTTTATCACAAAACTGGGCAGCCAGCCAATGTTAATAATGTCTATATTCAAAGCTCAACCTAACTCACACTAATCATAAATTCTCAATGAATCCATGTATGGCCCTCCTGCTGCAGGTTGTCTGAAGTGGGAATAGTGTAGGCAATCTGAGTTGACAGTCTCAACTCTTAGGCACATTCAAAGAGAGCAGAACAACTAAGGCAAACTGATGATGTTAAAGCTACCCTTCCCAGGACTTTCCCCTATTAGAACCAACAACTATTAATGCAGCCTAGGATGCTAGTAAACAACTCTGGAAGCCTACTATGGTGTGACAAATTTATTTCAATAAAACCTGATAGCTGCCCCCTAATAATTCTCAAGTTAACCCTCAAAGCATCTAGGCTCAGCAGCAGCCCTCAACAAATCCTAAAACTCAACCCAGTTCAGCAGCCAAACCATTACAAAAGGTCTGTTCACACCAGACCAAGACAGTGGGTCACTACACATTTTTCCTCTGTCAAGTGAAGCATGAAAACCAAACTGGCAAAGGACAGATAGGCCTGCAATCAGTTTTTATTCAAGGAAGAGTTTGTCCTTGCTGGCAAGGGGGATTATGGTACTCAAATTAAGATCATGCTAACAAATAAGTACACACCAAAAGGGTTAGTCACAGACCAACAGAATTAAGAATGGTTCATGTCTCAAATAAGCATGGTTGTTTTTTTTACAAGTTAGTAATGCTGCCAGCAGTGGAGTCTTAGGCAGGGTCATTGCAAAGCAATATATTCACTCGTCCCAAACAACATGTGAAGATGGAAAGAGTTTTTCAGGCTCAGGTTCAAGAATGTGTTATCAAATCTGTAGCAGCAAATCAATTTCTCACCAACAGCTATGGTGATAGTCAGCAAAAAATGAGCACCTACTCCTAATTCTTTGGTCTTTCAAAAAGTTCTAGAATAAAACACATCCCCTACCTGATGTACACTGACAAACAGATCAAAGCATATGGCCACTAATCAACTATACACTCCAAAGTAGGCCTTTTATACAGTTGCAAGAACTCAACAGCTTTGCCAACAATCTTGAGCAAGCACATGAATTCTAACAGACTACACAAATAAACTCATACTACCCTAAGCCAATGATCCCCAATCCAAACTGGGAGATTGTTGACCAAGCCAACCTTCAATCAATTGGCAGCCAGTTTTGATATTTCCCAATGCTCACCAAACAGCATAAGATCACAATAAACCAAACAGAAATGTCTTGGCCAACATAGACACTCACACTCCTGATCAAAATCTCTTCAACTGAAAAAAACAACCTGGCCTAGTTAAACTTAAAACAGCAGGCTATGCTCTACAGGTGTGGTTCAGATTTAGGACTGCAATCCAAACACACTTGATATTGGGATATATGAGGGATGGACCTAGCTTTGGGACATTCATCAAACAATAACAGTCCATGACAGTTGGTATGCATCTTGCTCAAACTTTGAGCAAATACCACTTACCTTTCTAAGGGACAGTACTGCTGCAGACAGTTTTTGTGGTAATAAACTCAGTAATATGAACAACATATATATCAACCCTGGCCTGGTTTGAATTTTCAAATAACCCACAAATTCTAAGGACATGACCAAGTACACACCAAGCACCCTCCCAAAGTCAGAATCCATACACTTGACCCTTGGATAACTCAAAGCTATTTAAAACAAAACTGAGCCTAAAGGTGTGGCTCTAATATATCCTTAACAGACCTGTGGTTCTAAGCACACCAGAAACCTAGCAGTATCACCACATAACCTAATAGCATGAAACCAACAACAGTCCAAATGTTCATAGGTTTGAGACCTCATCTTCCACAGTTTCATAAATTTTTAAAATACAAAGCAAAACCAACAGCATCACATCACCAAAATCATCAAGTTTGTATATAGAAAGTAAACCAGTTTGAATAACAAAATAAGTGAGTTAGCATACCAACAAGACAGATGGTCCACACACTTATGTTCATGCTCATGAGGATTTTTATCATTTATTGAAAACATGTGTTATAAGAATCAAGCAATGTTCATAGTTCAATATGTACCAAAACACTCAAAAATGTCAATTCATGAAATATGATGCTAAAGCTAATAAAGATCAGTTACATACCTGTTAATGATCCTATTTAGCAAGCCAAGAAATGTTGAGAAAACCAGAGACTCCTTGCTTCAATTGTTGGCTTTTGAGTTTTCTTCCACTTTAAGCAACAACACACTTTCAATGTCAAATGAAAAGATATGAACTTCTAATGGTTGGTGAGTGTTTGGACAGTTGATATATGTTATATGTGAGGTGTATGAGTGATCAAAACCTCAAGAAGATGTTTGGAACTCAGTTTGGTGTTTTTGATGGATTTTGGTCAAAGTGAGCCAAGTGAAATGTTGACTTTTTGATTTTTTGTGATTTTTGGTGGTTCAATGGTTTGTACACCTTATATATGTTATTTATAAAGTGTATGGATGATAGTTTGGGTGCTGGAACATGTAGAACTTGATGTGGTAAAGATTTCACTTCAAAGCCATTTTTGAGTGTTTTGGTGAACTTTGTGATTTTTGAGAAATTGAAGCAAGATTATGGAATTGTGATGACAGAGGTTATTTGTGGTTTCTATCAGATAAGATCTGTTTGAAATGAGGTGAGGGAGCTCTCCTTTTATAGAGAAAGTGGTTGAGGTGCTTACTAGGGAGGTCTTGCTTAACCATGAAGCAAACTTGATATTTTCAACCACTTACCAACTTGCTTGGCTTTTTCTGATCCTTGGCCACTTCTTTTCATAAAGAGGCAAGCTTAATGATGGTTTTTACTGATGAGAATGCAGGCTAGAGGCTTAGGGAAGGGGCTGGTTCAAATCTTACTTTCCACCTCATGCTTTGAAAAGTCCACTTTTGCAACTTTGGCAATGAAACTTCAAACTTTAATTCCATGATGTTTCCATGATAACTCTCTGTTCTAACATGCTAAGTATGTTCAATATATCAGGTAGAAAGAGTTTGGCAAGTTGAAGTTGGCCCACTTGAGTGATAGAGGTGCTTTTACAATATTGGTCAATGTGGGACTATTATGACAAAATACCAACTTTGAACACATGTATCTCTCAGCTCATAACTCACCTTGAGATGTTCTTGTACAATTTAGAAAGCCCTCACATAGTAATAAAACTTTCATGTTGGCCAGAAATCTTGATTCTATTTGAAACTAGGTGAAAAATGCCCTTGAAGTTGGCTGATTTTAGCTTTTAAAGTGAAAATAACTTAGAAATTTTTCTAAGTTATTTTCCCTTCTAGGAATGTTTTTGCTTATATCTCAAAAAGTATGCATTTTCTGGTTGTGGACTAGTATGGGACTTTTGTAGGACTTGTCAAGAGCTTTCAAATGAGACTAAAACCAACTCAATTGGATGTGCGGTTAAGGAGATACGGTTTAGCCCTTTTCAAAACCCTAATTTCCCGATTTCTCGATTACTCTCTCATCTTTGATCCAATGATCATGAAAATTGATATGCAAGTCCATTATGACATAAGGAACAACTTTGATTCACAACATGGATTCCAATTCTCAAAATTCGAGGAGTTGACTTTTCGGTCAACCGTACGATCGATCGGTGCCGATCGAGTCGCCTGTTGATATTCTGGACATCCTGGGACTTTGACACTTCTTGAATAGTCTTTAATAGCCTATATTAACTTCATGGAACTTACTCCCACCATTAAAACATCTTCCAACATCAAAGTCAAACCACAGTTGACTTTTCATTGGTTAAAAACCCTAATCGGGGCCTCCTGACTGCACTGTTCTTGATTCTGAAATGATTTCTTCAAATTGACTTCTCTTTTGACTTTGATATTATCTTTGATTTCATTCAATGATTAAATTGGCACAAATCATTGGTTGATCATTCCTTGATTGTTTTGAATTTGTCGGTGCGAGAACCCTGATTCATCTGTAACTTGACAATAATAAACTTGCACTTGATTTAGGGTTAGATAATGCATGATCATGCTTCTAAAAATGATAATGAGAATCTAAGGGGTCAAAATTTGGGGTACAACAGTTGCCCCTATTTAAATATTTTCACTAGATGGGGAACGAGAGATGACAATCTTCGTTAAATCGCAGTGAAAGGTATTTAAATATAGATAACCGAAAATTTTGTCCCTTAGATCCGATGCCATGCTAAAGGACAAGTTATGATATGCCATGCACTCTAAATGATGTTTTATGATGCTTGAATGCAAACAACATAGACGCAACGATAATGATAAAAGAAATAGTAAACAAACAGTGACAAATACAAGGACTCGATACTTGGGACTTGTACTGAAAAACTAAATTAACAGTTCAGACATGACTGCTAGCGTAAGAAGGAAAACTTCACATGGGGAAGAGACAAATCCAATAAAGATGACAATCTTATTGGAACAGAGGTACTCCACCGGGGAGAAAAATAGACTTCTACTGGGGAAATGAAAAATTAATTCCATCGGGAAAAGAGAATCAGGATTCATTGGGGAAGCGAAAGACTGGATACAACCTCACTGGGGATGATCAGATGAGGAACTTCCTATAGTGAAGAGTTCAAACGGGATCTTCAGGAATGGACTAGAAATAAGACTAATCACACGTGGAGGATACTAGTGACGACTAGATCTCCGAGACTTGTCTGGGAACATGGATCAACTGGGGATACATCCTCAGCTTCTGCAAATAGTTCACACCGTGCTGGTAATTAATAGACTTCCTGGGGAATTGGTAACGACCAGAATTCCAAGCGATGCCAGTGACGACTGGTCTTTTAATGGTGATTGGTGACGACCAAATCAGGGTTCCAATAACGATTGGTTTTAAACAATGCTAGTTACGACTGGATTTTTAATGAAGATGGTGACGACCATACTGGGGAATACCAATGACAATTGGTTGTACAAAAATGCTAGGGATCACTAGATCTTCTAGCTGGAGATTGGTGATAACCAAACTGAAATAGACTTCCAAGTAACGATTGGACTCTAGATGATGATACCAGTTACGACTGGGTTTCAAAGGGAAAAATTGGTTAAAACCTCAAGATACCAATGACGATTGGATTTAGGCAGTGCCAGTGACGACTGGACTTCATGGGGAAAGTTAGTGACAACTAACAAGATACCAATAATAATTGGAACCATACCAGTGACGACTGGATTTACCGGGGAAAAGGTTGGTAACGACCAGACCAAAAGGCGCCAATGACAATTGGACTTTTATTTAGTGCCAGTGACGACTGGACTTACTTGGAAACGAAGTGAGTAACAATTTAGACTTTGCGGGGATTAATAGATGGTGACTAACTCGGGGAACAAACGAATCACACTGATCCCACCATGAGGGGTGTACGTAGACTTGGGAAATAAACCCGAAGACCTATTGGGGAATAAAGCCTGCAGGTAAATTTTGCTGAGGTGAATTCAACAGATGTCCAGAAATACTTCGCTGGGGGAGGAACCTTCATATCATCACAAGAAATCCTGAGGGATAATCTTCAATTTTGGTAATCATGCATGGCCAAAGGACTCTTCGTCGCCCAACTTGCTAGCATTTCATTGGGGAATGTAAATTCTGACTGTGTATCAAGACTCCTGCTACCCTGAAGTTTCGGGGAATGTATGATTTTCCTCGAGTCTTTCCACAAGTTAAAACATTTTGTAAGATATTTCCAAGTTATTATTATTTTTTTTCAAAAGTCTGGATTTTAATGCTTTCAAAAATGATCGTTGATTAACGAACGGTATTTTGCATAACAAAGAAAATAAGGAACTGATAATTTGCACAAGAAAGAGAGGCTCAAAAGGCTGATTTTATTTAAAGGATGAAATCTTGCCAATGACAATATTACATGGAAATTTTTACAAGTAAAATGGCATAAGTGGATAAGGTTACATTGAATCCTGTGACCTAACTATCCCTAAAGACTAGAATTCTCCAAGATCCTTGCTTCTGACGAGAGCTGTTGAGATGAATCTTTGTTGAGTCTGCAGTGTTGACGCCTTTGTCTGATGCAGCGAAACGCCTTTGTCCCTAATTTTTGCCTGGATTGCCCTTTCGGGTTTTCAATCCACCGGGACGCTCATTTTTGCCTAAGCCGCCCTTTCGGGTTTTCAACTTAGCGAGCTTTTTGATTTCTTTTCTCTTTTTCCTTTCCTTCTCTTTTTTCTTTTCTACCCTAACTTTTGCATAAACCGTTCTTTTGGATTTTCCGGTTTATCGGGTACTTTTTAGGCGTAATATTTCCGAACTGCGTCAGAGTTTATCGGGTGTGTAAGTTGTTCTCCGTCCATGGTAGTAAGGATCAGTGAACCTCCGGAGAATACTGTCTTCACAATAAAGGGGCCATCATAATTAGACATCCACTTCCCTCTTGCGTCTTTGTAAACTGGTAAGATCTTCTTGAGCACAAGTTCTCCTTCGCGGAATTCTCTGATACGGACCTTTTTATCGAACGCCCTCTTGATTCTTTTTTGATACAACTGGCCGTGACACATCGCAGACATGCGCTTTTCATCGATGAGATTCAGCTGATCAAATCTTTCTTTAATCCATTCTGCCTCTTCTAACTTGGTTTCCATGATAACTCTGAGGGATGGTATCTCGACCTCGATGGGAAGAACTGCGTCCATTCCATATACCAGAGAAAAGGGGGTTGCCCCTGTGGAAGTGCGGACGGAGGTTCTGTATCCGTGCAGGGCAAATGGTAACATTTCATGCCAATCTTTGTAGGTTTTAACCATTTTCTGCAAGATCTTCTTGATGTTTTTATTTGCAGCTTCCACAGCTCCATTCATCTTTGGACGGTAAGGGGAAGAGTTGTGGTGTTCGATTTTGAAGTCATCACATAATTCTTTCATAACTTTGTTGTTCAGATTGGTTCCGTTGTCTGTTATAATTCTGCTTGGGATCCCGTAGCGACAGATGATCTCCTTTTTAATGAAACGAGCCACCACTTGACGTGTAACATTGGTGTAGGATGTAGCTTCAACCCATTTGGTGAAATAGTCGATGGCAACCAGAATGAAACGGTGTCCATTTGAAGCTTTTGGCTCAATTGCCCCAATCATGTCAATCCCCCACATAGAGAAAGGCCATGGCGACGACAATACATTCAACAGTGTTGGAGGCACATGCATTTTGTCCGCGTAGATCTGACATTTGTGACATTTTCTGGCGTACTGAATGCAGTCGGTTTCTAAAGTTAACCAATAGTAACCAGCTCTCAAGATCTTTCTGGACATGGCGTATCCGTTGGCGTGAGTACCGAACATTCCTTCATGAACATCTTTCATTAACAAGTCCGCTTCTCTTTTGTCAACACATCTGAGTAAGACCATATCATGATTTATTTTGTAAAGTACACCATTGCTGAGGAAGAATTTGGATGCTAATCGTCTTAGTGTTTTCTTGTCAAGTGTCGTAGCATCTGTGGGATATTCTTGCTTCAACAGATAATTCTTTATATCATGATACCAGGGCTTGCCATCGATTTCTTCTTCAATCATTTGACAGTAAGCAGGCTCTGTCTTGCGTTCAATTTTGATAAGTGTGCCATCGTTGACATCTCTAGTTTTCCACATTGAGGCCAGCATGGATAAGGCGTCGGCGATGTGATTCTCTGCTCTTGGAACATGTTTAAAGGTGATTTCGTCAAAATACTTGATCATTTCAACGATATAAGTTCTGTAAGGGATCAGGTTTTCATGTCTTGTCTCCCATTCACCCGTGACTTGGTAGATAACCAAAGCTGAGTCTCCACTGACTTCGAGATTTTTGATTTGGAGATCAATGGCTGCTTCGAGACCAAGGATACATGCTTCGTATTCAGCAATGTTGTTTGTACAATCAAAGTCTAATCTGGCTGTAAACGGAGTGTAACCACCTTCAGGATTTATTAAAACTGCACCTACGCCATGTCCGCTATAATTGGAGGAACCGTCAAACATCATTTTCCACCAATTCTCTGTCTGTTGACCTTTGTCAGAACTTGTTTCTTCATAATCTTTTACTAACATGATATCTTCATCCGGAAAATCAAACTTCAGAGGTTCATAATCTTCGACAGGTTGATTTGCGAGATATTCTGATAACACACTGCCTTTGATAGATTTCTGAGCCACATATTGAATATCATATTCTGATAGTAACATATGCCACCGGGCGAGTCTTCCGGTTTGTGCAGGTTTCTCAAAGATGTACTTTATTGGATCCATTTTCGAGATCAATAAAGTGGTGTGACAAATCATATACTGCCTCAAACGCTTAGTGGCCCATGCTAAAGCACAACAAGTCTTTTCTAGGAGTGAGTATCTGCTTTCGCAATCAGTAAACTTCTTGCTCAGATAATAAATGGCATGTTCTTTCCGTCCAGATTTGTCTTGTTGACCCAGAACGCAACCCATTGAGTTTTCAAGCACTGTCAAATACATAAAGAGAGGCTTTCCCGGAACGGGTGGTATCAAAATTGGAGGTTCTTGGAGATAACCTTTGATTTTATCGAACGCTGTTTGACAATCAGAATTCCATACGACCGTTTGATCCTTTCGTAACAACTTGAAGATCGGTTCACAGGTGGGGGTCATATTGGAAATGAACCTGGATATGTAATTCAACCTTCCAAGGAAGCTTCTAACCTGATTTTCGGTCCGCGGAGCTGGCATGTCTTGGATGGCACGGACTTTGTCTGGATCCACCTCAATCCCCTTGTGGCTGACAATAAAACCGAGTAATTTTCCTGATCTGACCCCGAAAGTGCATTTTGCGGGATTCAACCTCAACTGATATTTCCGGAGTCTTTTGAATAACTTCAACAAATGTTCTAGATGGTCTTCTTCATTTTGAGACTTGGCGATCATGTCATCCACATATACTTCTATTTCTTTGTGCATCATGTCGTGGAACAAAGCCACCATAGCTCTTTGATAAGTTGCGCCTGCGTTTCTCAAACCGAATGGCATAACCTTATAACAATAGGTGCCCCATGGAGTGATGAAGGTTGTATTTTCCATGTCGTCAGGATCCATTTTGATTTGATTGTAACCAGAGAACCCGTCCATAAAGGAAAACACTACAAACCGAGCTGTATTATCTACCAGAGTATCAATATGTGGTAGAGGGAAGTCGTCCTTTGGACTGGCTTTGTTTAAATCTCGATAATCCACACACATCCTTACCTTTCCATCTTTCTTTGGTACAGGAACAATGTTGGCTACCCATTCTGGATACTTGGCCACTGCAAGGAAGCCTGCATCAATCTGCTTTTTTACCTCATCTCTGATTTTGAGAGCCATGTCGGGTCTGGTTCTTCTGAGTTTTTGTTTAACCGGTGGGCATTCAGGTCGGAGTGGTAACTTGTGAACCACTATGTCTGTATCCAAACCAGGCATATCCTGATAAGACCAAGCAAACACATCTACATATTCTCTTAAGAGTTCCTTTAACTGCTATTTTACCTCTGCCCCTAGGGCTGTCCCAATTTTGACTTCTTTTTTATCTTCTTCGGTACCAAGGTTGATAACTTCTACCTGTTCCTTATGGGGTTGAAGCTCTGCATCCTCTTTTTGGGCCAGTCTTACCAGTTCATCGGGAATTTCACAGTCTTCATCCTCGTCTTCAGCTTGGTAAATTGGTGACTCAAGGTCAGGAGGAGATGCATGGTCACAGGATTCAACGGGGTTATGGTCATCACTGCATGTTTGAAGGGTTTACTTTATCAAAACACACAATCAACAAAATGCAACACACACAGAGAAAGAGAAAATTGTTTTTGTTTTGGTTTTCTTTGTATTGCCATTTTTCTTTCAAAGTAAAAGCAAAAGACGGTAAAGAAACAACACGAGGATTTTTAACAAAATAGTCCATTCTCATTGATATTTCTTTGAAAGCATGGGGCCCTTACAAAACATTCCTATAGCCTTGGGCACGGCTATGGAGATTTTAAAAATAACAAAGAAAAACAACAAATTACTTTAACTCGGGAAAAACTACAGGAACTTCGATAGCCTCCCAGTTGTTCAGAGTAGCTTCGTCATGATACACTAGTGCTTCTATGTCTTCACTTTCAAGATTTCCTTCCACGGCGTTAATTTGAAAACCGCCACTGATAAATACTTCTTGAATAGCCTTTGGCCGGCTGTTGTCATGCCTTGGTTTTTCGCTTTGAGTTGGTTTGTAACCCAACCCCTGGCGGTTCATCTTCGGCTTTGCCTCAATGACTTCTCCCCATCCTGCGGGAGTGCCTTCTTCCATTGTAGCTTTGGCGCCTTGAGCAGATGCGAAAGTTGGACTACTTTTTGCCACCGTCTCCTCTATCATCACTGCGTTTGCTATTTCTAGTGCTTGGAATGATGTCTCTAGTGCATTCTCTTCTGCTTCAATGTACCGGAATGATGAAAGATTACTGACCATTAATTCTTCTTCACCATGAACAATCACCAGCTTATCATTTACCACAAACTTCATTCTTTGGTGTAGGGTAGAAGTTACTGCCCCTGCTTCATGGATCCAGGGACGTCCCAGTAAGCAGCTATAAGCTGGATTTATGTCCATCACCTGAAATACAATGTTAAACTCATGGGGTCCCACCAAGATTGGTAATTCTACTTCTCCGATGACCGTTCTCCTCGAACCATCAAAGGCTTTTACAATTAACGAGGTTGGTTTCATCTCTGCCCCGGCATAGGCTAGTCTGGCCAGTGATCTTGCGGGTAACACGTTTAACGAGGATCCTGTGTCGACCAGTACTCGTGCCAAAGTATCTTCCTGGCATTTGATGGATATGTGTAGTGCACGATTGTGATCACGTTTTTCTTTGGGTAACTCGGCGTCACTGAAGCTTAAAGTATTGCATGCCGTGATGTTAGCCACTACTGAATTAAACTGCCCAAGTGAAATGTCCTTAGTTACATGTGCTTGTCTCAATACTTTCTGTAATGCTTCCCTGTGAGCTGGAGAATTTATCAAGAGTGACAAGATTGATATTTTTGATGGCGTCTGATGAAGCTGATCTATTACCTTGTAATCACTTCTTCGGATAATCCTAAAAAATTCATCATTTTCTTCTTCTGTGCTCGGAGCTTCTTTTTCTTTGATTACCACAGCAGGAATAACTTCTTTTGGAATAGCTACTGATTCTTTTGGCTGATAGATCCGACCGCTGCGGGTCATCTTGCTAGTGCCGGCAATATTGGTCACATCTTTCTGATTATCTGTCTGAACAGTCTTTCCCGTTTCTTGGTCTACCACGGTCACATCGTATTTCCACGGAACAGCTTTTGTATTGTCATAATGGAACGGTCTTGGTTTCTGAACTACGATTGGTCGTGGTTGACCTATAGCAGCTCTGTTGAAAACTGGCCTTGCACCCCTGTTAAACACTGGAACTTTCTCTTTTTTCCTGGATAGGTCGAAAACTGGCTCTATTACAGAAACCTCTTCTTTCCTTTCCTTACCACATACTTGTAACATCCCCTCATTTATCAATCTTTGTATATCTTCCCGTATCCCATTACATCCACTGGAACTAACGGTACGTTTTTCACATTGGTTATGAACATCTCCTAACAACCCTGCTTTGGTCAGCTTATCATGCAATGTCTTCAATGGCGTTCTGATTTTTGACACATCATTAATTATCTCTTCATCTGACTTTTCAATGGCATTGACCCCTCCATGGTTTGGCAGTGGGTTACTTTTGACGTTAGGTGGTACATCATCAAAGGACAATATTTTCTTCTCCATCAACTCTCTTACCAGATGTTTTAAGGCAAAGCAACCTTCTAAGTCATGGCCGGCAGCACCTTCATGGAAAGCACAATGAGCATTTGGGTTATAATGTGGAGATGTGGTATCTGGATTAAGTGGTCTTGTCGTGATCAACCCCTGTTGGACCAAAGATGGATATAACTCAGTGTACGTCATTGGTATTTGTGGAAGTGGAGGTTTTGTTGTTGGCCTCCGGTTCTGGTATTGTTGCCTGGGCTGTGGTACCCTCTGCTGCTGATTTTGTTGAAAGGGCGGAGCGTTGGGCGCTCGTTGATGCCCTTGCTGGTTTTGCTGATACATGGGCGCTGGTCGCCCTGGTTGATAGTTTGAAGTGGAATGGTTGAATGCTGGGGTCACAGCTGCCACATATTGCTGAGGGGCATACTGTACCGGGTACATGGGTCTTTGTTGATGAAACTGTTGAACATAGTTAGGCTGGATTGGCTGGAAGAAACTTTGTTGAGGCGGTTGATATTGCTGATATGGAGGTCTCATGGTACGGATTCTTCTCCCCATTATGGCATTTGTCTCACCTTCTTTCTTCTTGTGAAACCCACTGCTGACCTTCTTAATACTGCTGTTGTTAGAACTGCCGGAGCCGCTGGCTACCTTTCCACTTTTCATCCCCAATTCTACCCTTACTCCCACGGCTACAATGTCTGAAAAACTTGCAGACACACTGCTGATCATTTTCTCATAGAATTCTGGTCTTACTGTGTCAACAAACCAGTCTGTCAGTTCCTTCTCACTTAGGGGTGGCTCTACCTGGGATGCTGTTTCTCTCCACCGCTGAGCGTATTCTTTGAATGACTCTGTGCTTTTCTGGGACATGTTCAACAACTGCCTTCGGTCAGGTACCATATCCATATTATATTTGTAATGTTTCATGAATGCATCTGCCAAATCTTGAAAACTGTGGATTCTGGACTGATCTAGACTTAGATACCATTTTGCTGGAGCTCCTTTCAGACTGTCTTGGAAGCAATGGATCATTAACTTGTCGTCTTCGACGTGTGCTGCCATTCTTCTATAGTACATGATTAAGTGAGTTCGTGGGCAAGTAGCTCCTGAGTACTGATCGAAATTTGGGATTTTGAACTTTGGTGGTATTACTAGTCCAGATACCAAACACATTTCTCTGGCGTCAGTGCCAAAGGTATCATTTCCTTCCATTGCTCGGATCTTTCTCCCTATCGTTTCAACACTCTCCCTCAACCTCTCATGTGATTCATTTTCCTCTTCATACCCTTCGGGTCCTTCGTATACCGGTGGTGGATTATGAAAGATGGGGCGTGCTTGAACCTGAACTGTAGCTGGAGTGTAGGTGGGAATAACTTGTGGAATCTCACCACCCAAGGGAATTGTCTGTTGAGTGACTCTCGGCGGTGGCACAAAGCCTGGAGGCAACCCATAGGTTGGCACATTGGCAATAGTAACAGCTGTCGGGATTGGTTCTGCAGTGATTTCAGAGACAACGGTGGCTTGAGTGTCCAACATTGCCCGGATGACTTGCAAGGCTTCTTTGATCTGTCCCATGCCTCCTCGGAGCTCTCCGAGTTCATTGTCGATTCTGTTTACATCCAAGTTCTGCTCTTCCATCCTTAAGCGAGCTTGGGCTCGTGTGTTGTACTGATGGCGTGGTCTCAGTGTGATTCTGTTGACAAGACAGAGGGATGAGACTTGACTCAGGAACATGTATATGCAATGTTTATGAAATGCGGACATGCAAAATGCAGATTTTAAACATTCAAGGGAATAAAAGCTTTATTTGCGAATATTATAACAATAAATAGGAAAAACAGCCAAATCTTCATTGATAATATCTGGAGAGTTTACAACATCAAACGGGAAATGAAAATACAAGCTTCTACAAAATACGAAAATCAACAACAATAGATTCTAGATTCTTCTGCTGGATGGTCCTTCATCTTCAGACTGATTCTTTCTTCCACCTTGACGTACCAATTCTTGAAGTTCTTCTTTCTCTTGCATAGCCTTGAAATACTTATCTCTCCACATTTTCCCTTCTTTCTCAGCTTTTGCCAAGGCGGCCTTCAACTCTTCTACGAGGGTAGGCTTGGGCGAGTCAGGCTCAAAGCGGGTATAGAACATCTTCATTGCCGCTTCTCTTACCCATGATAGGTAAGATTCTGAAACAGTAGCATTGTGGGGGCATAGGGCAGTTACTCCCCTTGTGTGGACATAACGCCAAGCATACGCAATTCGAGCCCTATAAGCGGGGTTCTTCCTTTCCTCCAAGTAAAATTTCCTCAAATAGTCTGGATCTGGTTCATCTTCCATGGGGTGCCCCAACTGTCGACGGGCCAGAATAGGATTATAGCTGATGCACCCATTGACGCTGATGAGCGGTACATTCGGGAAATCTCCACAGCTTTGGATCATGGAAATTCCTCCATACATAGGATCAAACCATTTAATGTCTGAGTGTTTGAGCAACAACAGCTTTTCCGTCCATGAGAGTCCATTTTGCTTATCCCAAATGGCGAGAATTTCTGACAAGTGTGAAATAAACCATTTGTGCAGGAGAACGGTGCAACATTCAATTCGTCCAACACCATAGCGGTTCCTTCGGTGGAGGGTAAAATAAGTGTCGGCCAGCAAGGTGGGTACAGGATTTTTGATCAAGAAAAGATTGATCGCATCTGCGTCCACAAAATCACTAGCAGTTGGGAACAGGAATAGTCCGTAAATAAGCAACACCAGGATGGCTTCAAATGCTTCATTATTTTGTGACAAGGCATAGCTCTGAGCTTTTTCATATAGGAACATAGCTGAAATTCCGTACAAACCTCCTTTAGCACCCATATGAGATCGCACTTCGTCCAATTCCAAATACACGGCCTCTGCAACTGCTATTTCATTAGGAGTCCCCTCCTTTCCAGAAAAGGGACTGGGGGTAACGTCTACCCCCATTAGGGCAGAATACTCCTCCAAAGTTGGTAGCAACTGATAATCTGGAAACGTGAAGCAATGATAGGTTGAATCATAGAATTTCACGAGTGCGGATAACATTTCTTCGTACACTTGAACTTCCAGTAACGACAGCATATTCCCATGTCTTCCTCTGAACGCCTCGGGGTCTTCCACCAAACTCACCAGTTTCTTCAGGTTTTCTAGTCTCGGTCTTCGGAACACAACCTCTTCTCTCTTTCCAGAATCCATCCTATAATATCTGCAAAATAATCTTTTAGTTCCTTGAATGTTTAAAATAACAAGAATGCAACCCTAAATGTAAAAGTTTTATGGAACTCAATTTTACCAAAATATCCTTTCATTTCATTGATTTTTCAAAAAGGGTATTACAAAAAGATTTCAGTACATCTTACAAAAAGCCCTAATATTACAACTTAATATGCTCTAAAAATCCTCTCTCTTCTTGATTCTTCTGAGCTCTTCTTCTACCTGTGCTTTCTCAAGGATGAGTTTGTCTACCATAGCCTTCCAAGGGGTTGATTGATGGTTGGAATAAAATGCATCTTCCTGTGCCTTCCTCTTCTTGCTTGCAACTGCTTCCTCTTCTTTTGACTGAAGTTGTTTGCGGAGTTCCTCGTTTTCTTCCATAGCCACCTGATATTTGTACTTCCAGGATACCTCAGTCTGCTGTGACTTCCTCAGAGCGATCTTCAGCTTCTCTTCCTCAGACATGAAAATCAATGGTTGTTCTTCTATTAATACCATAGGCTTTTGTGGAGGATAAGGCATTTTCAACTGAATGGCCCTCTTTCGTACCCATTGGAGATAAGGTTCAAAAGAGATGCAGTTAGGTCTTCCCAAGTCCTCTTTTCCTTTCCTGTGTATATGCCCCCATGCTTTGAGAATTTCATCTTTTAATTCTGAAACTCCTATGAAGAAAATACCTTCTACGTGAGCACTGCTGGGTTTGTCTTTCAGCGGATAACCAAGTTGTCGACGAGAAAGCACGGGGTTATAGCTGATTCCCCCATTTGTACCAAGGAGAGGTATATTCCCGAAGCTTCCACAACTATCAATGATTTTGACCCCATCATAACTACGGTTGTACCAGTCAATATCGGAGTGAGTAAGAGCCATAATCTTTTCAGACCACCATCCTTTGCTCCAAAAAGTATGGGCTTTGGGTAGATGAGAAACGAACCATTTATACAACAACGGAACACAACAGACGATCATTCCTCCTTTGTGAATATTTCTTTGATGAACAGAGTGGTAAGCATCAGCTAGTAGAGTAGGTACTGGATTCTTCTTCAAGAATATTTTGATGGCATTGAGATCCACAAAGTTGTCAAAGCTCGGAAAAAGAAAGATCCCATAAATAAGTAAGGCTAGAATAGCCTCAAAAGCATCCATACTCAAGTGATCGGCATAATACTGAGCCTTCCCAATCAAGAATTTTGCAGTCAGCCCAAAGATTCCTCCTTTAGTAACCATGTTCTTCTGAATGTCTACCAACCCGATACGTGTGGCTTTAGCAATTTCTCCCTTTTTAGGGTCCTTCTCCATGACGGGAAAAGGAGATGCATCAAGGATGGGTAACCCAATCAGACAGGAATACTCTTCAAGTGTTGGCACTAACTGATAATCCGGAAATGTGAAGCAGTGATAAAGTGGATCATAGAACTGGAGTAATGTGGAAAGGAGTCCCGAATCCATTTTCTTCCTTGTTTTCAGTAGAGACAACAAATTCCCGTACCTGCTCTTGAATCCTTCTACATCTGTGATCAGAGTGCTCAACCTTTCAATCTCATCTATATTAGGGCTTTTGTAAGTGTACTTTATAGTTTTCTTTTTTCCGTTGTCCATGATTTTCCTGATATTTTATAAATAAACGACTCTGAGTTCCATAAAACTTTTATGACATGATGTTTATGGATGCATGAATGCACAAACACAGGTAATCACATATTCACAGATTTACACAAGTAAACAGACAAGGTTTCGGGTTTGGAAAATATGAGCAAGGAGTCAAGGTCTACCCTCCCCAAAGGTATGTACTAAGGTTTCCATAACTGCAGAACAAGGTTCTAAAAGAGTTCCTGGAGTCCTCGACCCATCTTTCGGATATTATCAATTTCCCAAATACTTGGTGGTCGATAATATTCTCAAGAGAGTCTCGTCCAAGTGTAGTATCGCGTATCAACTACTTTGGAATTACTTCCTTATAGTCATCGCACTACATCCTAATAAAGCCATAATGGGGGAAAAGGTATCTAAAGGTCCTCAGTGTCATGGGCACCTATGTAGAAAGTAGAATTGTTTTCACGAATACTCGATCAACAATACTAACTCTCAAAAAGGGCCTCTACTGAGTGGTGATTTTCTCAAGACAGCTTGGTCGGGAATCTACTCCCTATAAGCCTTCTTGAATATATCACCTTCCTATCATAAGTACGCTTGAGCACGGGTGTAGTGTCGTCTCACCATTTCAAGTTTCCCAAACCATCAGAGCACAAATATATACAAGTATTCACAGATAGCAATTAGTTAAACAAAATAGGTTGAACCCTCAAAATAAAAGCAAAAGCAAAGAATCCCCAGTGAAGTCGCCATTTCTGTTGCGGTGAAAATTGGATATCAAGCTATTAATTAACTTGAACCTTATTTATTTTACAACCGGTCTTTAATTTATCCAAAGGATAGGTCTAAAGAAAGAAAGAACCTTTTGCGCGATGTAACGACAACGCTTAAGAGATTCGGGGATTCGGGGGTTGGTTATATCTAAGGAAGGTATTAGCACCCTAAATATCTGTAGTACCCTACAGGAACCTTTTATTTAATTAATTGCTAAGTTCGTAAATTGTGCACTATGGTTTAAGGATTGGGAATTGAGATAAAATAAAAAAGGCCTAAGTGGTTTTCTAAGTTTGCTCGCAAAGGTATCGCACCTTCTGCCTACGTATCCTGACTAGGATAGAATCAGAGCAATCGTAGTTCACCTCACGAGGGGAAAGAACTTTTGATGATGATCAAAGTTCAAAGGGGAACAAACATGACGATGTTTGTGTGGAGTTTGACAAAACTCCCTAAGCTAAATTGAAAAGGGAAAGTAAGAAAATCATGACGATGATTCTTACATAGAGTTGACGAACTCTTTCCTAGGGTTCTAGTTGAAGAACACTCCTAGTATGGGTGGGTTTCTTAGACTTCAAGCAAAGTCTAAAGGTTTCTAAACTAGGGTTGAAGTGACTTAACAAAGTCAAAAGGGTTTAAGATTTTGGTCCAAGACATTGACAGTCAAGTGGACAGACCTTCCTTTGGAGGGACAGTATTGTCGGCAATTGGACGAAAGCTAACGAGCTTCGTCGCTTGGGGATAAAATAAAATACAAACATTATTCAAACATTCATGGTGACAACCAATACAAGGATTAAAGATG
This sequence comes from Lathyrus sativus, assembly GCA_963859935.3. Lineage (NCBI taxonomy): Eukaryota > Viridiplantae > Streptophyta > Magnoliopsida > Fabales > Fabaceae > Lathyrus > Lathyrus sativus. The sequence goes on from OZ012741.1 coordinate 513,978,732, forward strand.
GAAAGCAATGATGACAATCAGAGCAATTGTTTTGGTATGAGAACCGTGACGACAGTTCGCACCTGGAACACCGTTAACAGACAAATGAGATAAAAATAAAAGTAATTCGAGGTAAAAATTCTAACATGTTGATAAACATATATAGACATGATAACAATCACTTTTCCTGAGAAAACACAAGAGGAACCTTTTTAATTTTTATCTGCAACCAAATAGGGTTAATACCGTTGACGCGCGGATCGTGCATAATCAAACGTGGTGAAAAAATAAGCAAGCATGGAAAATAAAATTATGACATGAAAGTACACATTAAAATAAACACAATGAAAAAAGAACGGGTGAAAAACGACAAAAAACGAGAGAGTTACGAATTTTTGAAGTTTATGTATAAAAATGAGGAAAAGTGGCAGCAAGGGTTATCACAAGGGATCAAACCCTTGCCAAGACTGATACACGCGCGAGTCTCTACCGCTGGGGCGGCTGTTACATACATTAATCAAATGGAAACCATAAATATACATACCTTGTTTGGTTCCATGGCTGGGCAAAAATACATAATCAACACAAATACGATTCATACCGTATCTCACTAACCGCTTATCGGATCGAGGCAAATTTTATATGGATCTTGGGTAGAAAAATGAGAGGAAGAGGATGGTGGTGTTAGTTTTCTGAATTTCTCACTGTAGTGGAAAATTCGAAGGCTCATGCATTTGTAAGTTATGCGACGCATTTTGACATTTTCCCATCAATCCAAGTGTTTTCAAAACATGGTAATCACACATACAACATTCAAACACAATATAAAATGATGTCACTACCTCAAATTATTTAAATTCCAATAGCATATGTCAATGGCGTGTGAAGTGCAAAAAAAGTGAAGGAAAGATGCGTGAAGGAATCAATTTTCAAATCTAAGCAGATCCTGGCTCAGTGGTTCATATACACAGTACATACATATTATTTAGAGAAGGTTTGATGCTGAAAACCTCTTCAATACACACAGGTAGCGAAGATGACATCTCAAATGCAACACTTTGGTAAAAATGCATTATGAAGTGAGGATCTCATTGCAGTGTGTTTTTAGCCCAAATGATGATATCAACAGTTCAAAAATGGATGATATGAGGTGTGTGCAATGTGGTTTTGGTGAAAATCCAATTTATGCAAAAAAGTAGCATGTGAGTTGAATGAATGAACTTGGTATGAACATGTGAATGTGAATCTCATGCATAAACTGAGTAAACTAATCACATAGGCATACTCCATATATGTATTGAAACAAGTTAAAATGATAAAACCAGAATTTGGATGTTCTATGCAAAGAGTAACACTTGAGTGCCTTGATGATTTTTGAAACATCTGGTAACAATGTGGGAGTCATGAACTTATATGCAAACAAAGCAAGGTAGACATACAAACATGCTCAAAATGTACATGAAAACATGTTTAGATGCTAACAATTAGACTTGTGATGAATTATGCAAAAATGATGTCTCAGTTGCTTATGGTATTGTTCATGACAGCATTTTGAAAAAAAGACCAACCAAGTAATCTCTAAACTATCATACCATGATAATGATGATGTTTATAATTTGATGACAATGTCTCTACATATGCACATCACACTACTGTCATCCTAGAAGCTAACTGATTCTGCCAGGAGCCAATTAAGTTGAATCAAACACAAAAACAGCAATCACAAATGTTATGGAAACCTAGTAGGCCACACTGAGTTGATACTCAGGCCTTTCAAATGAGCATCAAGGTGTTTGGTGTCCAACAATATAGCCACACCTACTGACAGTTCTCAATTGCCTTCAAACTGAAAGGAGTCACAACTCCACTAGCACCTTAAAAGATCCTGCCAAGTCAAGACTGATATGACAAAAATCAACAAACTAACATCAGGTCAAAAAGAGTGGAGGCTGCTGCCAATTCCTGGCAGGTTTAAATATGATACCAGACCTGATGAAACCATACATCCAAGGCCTATACCTCTTCAGAGCAGTTTTGACAAAGGCATCCTCTGCAGGTTATGCTTTATAACCAACAACCTGAAACAGACCCTTCCCTATACTTGTACCAAAAACCTACAGCCAGAACATGGAATGGTGGCAACTAGTTGGTTTATCACAAAACTGGGCAGCCAGCCAATGTTAATAATGTCTATATTCAAAGCTCAACCTAACTCACACTAATCATAAATTCTCAATGAATCCATGTATGGCCCTCCTGCTGCAGGTTGTCTGAAGTGGGAATAGTGTAGGCAATCTGAGTTGACAGTCTCAACTCTTAGGCACATCCAAAGAGAGCAGAACAACTAAGGCAAACTGATGATGTTAAAGCTACCCTTCCCAGGACTTTCCCCTATTAGAACCAACAACTATTAATGCAGCCTAGGATGCTAGTAAACAACTCTGGAAGCCTACTATGGTGTGACAAATTTATTTCAATAAAACCTGATAGCTGCCCCCTAATAATTCTCAAGTTAACCCTCAAAGCATCTAGGCTCAGCAGCAGCCCTCAACAAATCCTAAAACTCAACCCAGTTCAGCAGCCAAACCATAACAAAAGGTCTGTTCACACCAGACCAAGACAGTGGGTCACTACACATTTTTCCTCTGTCAAGTGAAGCATGAAAACCAAACTGGCAAAGGACAGATAGGCCTGCAATCAGTTTTTATTCAAGGAAGAGTTTGTCCTTGCTGGCAAGGGGGATTATGGTACTCAAATTAAGATCATGCTAACAAATAAGTACACACCAAAAGGGTTAGTCACAGACCAACAGAATTAAGAATGGTTCATGTCTCAAATAAGCATGGTATGTTTTTTTTTTACAAGTTAGTAATGCTGCCAGCAGTGGAGTCTTAGGCAGGGTCATTGCAAAGTCAATATATTCACTCGTCCCAAACAACATGTGAAGATGGAAAGAGTTTTTCAGGCTCAGGTTCAAGAATGTGTTATCAAATCCGTAGCAGCAAATCAATTTCTCACCAACAGCTATGGTGATAGTCAGCAAAAAATGAGCACCTACTCCTAATTCTTTGGTCTTTCAAAAAGTTCTAGAATAAAACACATCCCCTACCTGATGTACACTGACAAACAGATCAAAGCATATGGCCACTAATCAACTATACACTCCAAAGTAGGCCTTTGATACAGTTGCAAGAACTCAACAGCTTTGCCAACAATCTTGAGCAAGCACATGAATTCTAACAGACTACACAAATAAACTCATACTGCCCTAAGCCAATGATCCCCAATCCAAACTGGGAGATTGTTGACCAAGCCAACCTTCAATCAATTGGCAGCCAGTTTTGATATTTCCCAATGCTCACCAAACAGCATAAGATCACAATAAACCAAACAGAAATGTCTTGGCCAACATAGACACTCACACTCCTGATCAAAATCTCTTCAACTGAAAAAAACAACCTGGCCTAGTTAAACTTAAAACAGCAGGCTATGCTCTACAGGTGTGGTTCAGATTTAGGACTGCAATCCAAACACACTTGATATTGGGATATATGAGGGATGGACCTAGCTTTGGGACAGTCATCAAACAATAACAGTCCATGACAGTTGGTATGCATCTTGCTCAAACTTTGAGCAAATACCACTTACCTTTCTAAGGGACAGTACTGCTGCAGACAGTTTTTGTGGTAATAAACTCAGTAATATGAATAACATATATATCAACCCTGGCCTGGTTTGAATTTGCAAATAACCCACAAATTCTAAGGACATGACCAAGTACACACCAAGCACCCTCCCAAAGTCAGAATCCATACACTTGACCCTTGGATAACTCAAAGCTATTTAAAACAAAACTGAGCCTAAAGGTGTGGCTCTAATATATCCTTAACAGACCTGTGGTTCTAAGCACACCAGAAACCTAGCAGTATCACCACATAACCTAATAGCATGAAACCAACAACAGTCCAAATGTTCATAGGTTTGAGACCTCATCTTCCACAGTTTCATAAATTTTTAAAATACAAAGCAAAACCAACAGCATCACATCACCAAAATCATCAAGTTTGTATATAGCAAGTAAACCAGTTTGAATAACAAAATAAGTGAGTTAGCATACCAACAAGACAGATGGTCCACACACTTATGTTCATGCTCATGAGGATTTTTATCATTTATTGAAAACATGTGTTATAAGAATTAAGCAATGTTCATAGTTCAATATGTACCAAAACACTCAAAAATGTCAATTCATGAAATATGATGCTAAAGCTAATAAAGATCAGTTACATACCTGTTAATGATCCTATTTAGCAAGCCAAGAAATGTTGAGAAAACCAGAGACTCCTTGCTTCAATTGTTGGCTTTTGAGTTTTCTTCCACTTTAAGCAACAACACACTTTCAATGTCAAATGAAAAGATATGAACTTCTAATGGTTGGTGAGTGTTTGGACAGTTGATATATGTTATATGTGAGGTGTATGAGTGATCAAAACCTCAAGAAGATGTTTGGAACTCAGTTTGGTGTTTTTGATGGATTTTGGTCAAAGTGAGCCAAGTGAAATGTTGACTTTTTGATTTCTTGTGATTTTTGGTGGTTCAATGGTTTGTACACCTTATATATGTTATTTATAAAGTGTATGGATGATAGTTTGGGTGCTGGAACATGTAGAACTTGATGTGGTAAAGATTTCACTTCAAAGCTATTTTTGAGTGTTTTGGTGAACTTTGTGATTTTTGAGAAATTGAAGCAAGATTATGGAATTGTGATGACAGAGGTTATTTGTGGTTTCTATCAGATAAGATCTGTTTGAAATGAGGTGAGGGAGCTCTCCTTTTATAGAGAAAGTGGTTGAGGTGCTTACTAGGGAGGTCTTGCTTAACCATGAAGCAAACTTGATATTTTCAACCACTTACCAACTTGCTTGGCTTTTTCTGATCCTTGGCCACTTCTTTTCATCAAGAGGCAAGCTTAATGATGGTTTTTACTGATGAGAATGCAGGCTAGAGGCTTAGGGAAGGGGCTGGTTCAAATCTTACTTTCCACCTCATGCTTTGAAAAGTCCACTTTTGCAACTTTGGCAATGAAACTTCAAACTTTAATTCCATGATGTTTCCATGATAACTCTCTGTTCTAACATGCTAAGTATATTCAATATATCAGGTAGAAAGAGTTTGGCAAGTTGAAGTTGGCCCACTTGAGTGATAGAGGTGCTTTTGCAATATTGGTCAATGTGGGACTAGTATGACAAAATACCAACTTTGAACACATGTATCTCTCAGCTCATAACTCACCTTGAGATGTTCTTGTACAATTTAGAAAGCCCTCACATAGTAATAAAACTTTCATGTTGGCCAGAAATCTTGATTCTATTTGAAACTAGGTGAAAAATGCCCTTGAAGTTGGCTGATTTTAGCTTTTAAAGTGAAAATAACTTAGAAATTTTTCTAAGTTATTTTCCCTTCTAGGAATGTTTTTGCTTATATCTCAAAAAGTATGCATTTTCTGGTTGTGGACTAGTATGGGACTTTTGTAGGACTTGTCAAGAGCTTTCAAATGAGACTAAAACCAACTCAATTGGATGTGCGGTTAAGGAGATACGGTTTAGCCCTTTTCAAAACCCTAATTTCCCGATTTCTCGATTACTCTCTCATCTTTGATCCAATGATCATGAAAATTGATATGCAAGTCCATTATGACATAAGGAACAACTTTGATTCACAACATGGATTCCAATTCTCAAAATTCGAGGAGTTGACTTTTCGGTCAACCGTACGATCGATCGGTGCCGATCGAGTCGCCTGTTGATATTCTGGACATCCTGGGACTTTGACACTTCTTGAATAGTCTTTAATAGCCTATATTAACTTCATGTACCTCACTCCCACCATTAAAACATCTTCCAACATCAAAGTCAAACCACAGTTGACTTTTCATTGGTTAAAAACCCTAATCGGGGCCTCCTGACTGCACTGTTCTTGATTCTGAAATGATTTCTTCAAATTGACTTCTCTTTTGACTTTGATATTATCTTTGATTTCATTCAATGATTAAATTGGCCCAAATCATTGGTTGATCATTCCTTGATTGTTTTGAATTTGTCGGTGCGAGAACCCTGATTCATCTGTAACTTGACAATAATAAACTTGCACTTGATTTAGGGTTAGATAATGCATGATCATGCTTCTAAAAATGATAATGAGAATCTAAGGGGTCAAAATTTGGGGTACAATAGTGAGTAGTCTCATGGTTACAGTGTTCAAGAACACATTCCAGAAGCTTAACAGAGTTCGAAACAACAAGGAACGGGAAAACGAGCAGGTTTCCATCCAAAAGGCGCCAGAATTCAAATTTTGAAGGTGTTAATCGGTTAACCTATATGGTTAATCGAATAATCATTGAAAAATCAGCCCAGATTTAAAAATTTAAAGGGGTTAATCGATTAACCTATATGGTTAACCGATAAACCAATGTAATTTTTGCCTCTGTATGTGATTTTTCAATGCAGAGCCATTTGGGGTCCATTTTTGATCATTTGGAAATGCATTTTTACACTTGGAAAGATCTAGAACCATTTTGAAATTTGGATTAGTTTTCAAATTAATTCAATTCCCTCCAAAATCCCACTCCTAATTCCATTCCAAATTTTCCAATCCACTCTCCAAACCTTGCTTTGGATCCAAACCAAGAGAGTACTTAAGTGATTTACTCCAAACCAAAGCAATCTAGCTCTCATAATTTCCATTTTCAAATTCAAAATTCTCTCTCAATTCTCTCTCAAGTTCATCATTTCCAAAACCCTCACCAAAGCTCTTCCTCCTTTGAATTAATTGATTCTTCATTGGAATCCATTAATTCTTGAGCTTAAACCTTCATCTATCATCTCCATTGGATCAGTTTCTTCACTCAATTTTCGTGCAAATCCAGATCTGAAACTTGAAGTGAAGCTAGAAGTGATTATTTGAAGCAATTTGGCTTAATCTTGAAGGATCTCCATCTCTATTACAAGGATTAGCTTGGATCTTGAAGTATTCAAGGTTTCTTGCTTCGATCTACTCATTTCCAGCAAATCAACATCAACCGAAGCAAATATCCACTTCGTAGGTTGGAAATTCTTGATTCGAATTCTGTTTTAGCTTAATTGCATGTTCATCATGATGATTTTCATTTTTGATTGATTTGCTGCATTTTGATTCATATGATCTGTGTTGATGCTGTTTGGATCTGTATACATGCTGTTTGAATCATGATTTGTTGATTTAATTTCGTGATTAAATGATTATGTGATCATTGACATGTTTGGAGAAGTGAAAAGTTGTTGAAAAGTGATTCTGCTTTGCTGTTTTCTGCTGTCAATACAGTGTTAATCGGTTAACGCATATGGTTAACCAATTAACCAATTCAAATTTTCAGATTTTTCAAAGTTATTACAGTGTTAATCGGTTAACGCATATGGTTAACCGATTAACCAGTTCAAATTTTCAAGTTTTTCAAACGTTAACAGTGTGTTAACCGATTAACCCTGGGGGTTAACCGATTAACACTGTGCTGGCAGGCCTGTTTTGCTACTTTGTTTGGTTGTTCGCATACTGTTTCACTTCGAATCTTCATAAATTGATATGATGCATTAGGAATGAAATTATTTTGGTGTTTGCCACTGTTTGTGTTTGGTTGATCATGATTTTGTCAATATTTGTGTTCATTTTCCACTTGGATTCATATTTGTGTATGTGGTCCAAAGTGATGACTCTTTGCATGTTGCTTGTTTCCATCTATGGCTTTCCTTTCCATGTTTGCATCATTCTTGCATCGCTGTTAAGGTCGAGACGAGCTTGTGGCGGCTGCTGCCCCACACATTTTTCCTCCCTCCCACCATTCTAAGTGTTGCATTTTCATGTTTGCCTCTTTTACTTGTGATTGAATTTACTTGGAGCTTTCTTATGCTTTTTTTGCCATGATCCCCATAGGCTTCCTAGTCCCTTCGTTTAGGATGGGAGTAGGAGAGACATTATGTGTTCAATCCAAGCATATTAACATTAGGTAGTTCCCTTTTGCATCCCAACTCTAAGTCCACTTTGCATGACAACTTTTAGGATTGAGTTAGTCCCCCTTTAGAAGTCCTTTCTTCTCTTCTCATCTTCATACAATCTTAACATAATTAATAAAGATAATGGCTGTTGTGCCATGAGCCTTGTACTTGGGAAATGGTGATTGATTGGTTACCTCTCAATTTCCTAGAGTGTTTAGTATACGTCCTTAGGACGATATGCGACACATTCGATCCTAGGTTTTAGACTTTAGTACGACATACATTATAAACACTCAATAATTAAAACAATTCTTCTCTAAAAAACACAAAAACACTTCAAATCTTTTTCATCCTTCGGGATCTTAATCAAGGAAATCTTTTCAAATAAAAGAGTGTTGTTAACTTTTAGTTCTACCGCAAACGGTAACGCCTAAGTCTCCAATTGTCGAGCTGCATACACCAACTGCTAGAACTACTTGTTAACCTTACTCGGGCCTAAAAAATTTTGAACCAACCTGTGGTCTTTTTAGCCCGAACTACGTTTGATCTGATCTTTCATACCAGATGAAAGCACGTAGGCATAAGACGCGATGTCTTGACGAGCAACCTTCCCCCTTTCACCCATAGTTAGTCGAACTACGTTGACTCTGACTTTCCCATTGCACGAGGGAATACGTAGGCACAGAGCGGCGGTGCTCTGCCGAGTGTCTCCTTTCTTTTTCTTTTGTCCCTTGATCTTTAGCTAGATAGATGATCACCCTTTTAGATAGACAACAAAGCATGGATCCCGTCGAGTACGACGAACGTGAGGGGTGCTAATACCTTCCCCTTGCGTAACCGACTCCCGAACCCATGACTTGGTTGCGATGACCTTGCCTTTCCCTTTTCGTTAGGTTTTTCCGATCGTTTCCTTTCCCTCTCTTTGGGATAAGTAACGAAAGGTGGTGACTCTTCTGTTTTCCGCCGGGTGTTTTTCGTAGTTGCGACAGCTAGGATATCGCATCCTATGCCTACATATTCCCGTCTGGTATGAGAAATCAGAGCAGCTGTAGTTCGGATAACTATAGGAAAGGGGAAAAAGTGCTCGCTAGGATTATCGCAATCCTATGCCCTACGTACTCTCAAAAAATATGAGAGATCAGAGCAGCCGTAGTTCGGCCAACTACGGAAAAACGGTCCCGATTGCATAGGGGCAAGAAAAGGGATCTCAATCTCCAGGATGCTTGAGAAAAGCGTTTCGATCGCACGAAGGCAAGAACAAAGAGGAAACAAGCCTAACACGCCCAAACGGGAAGGAACTCGGGACACACATGCAAGAACCTAAGGCGTAGGAGCGAATCCATCGCATATCACCCAAAGGGTGCTACACTAAACACTCTAGGCCATTAAAGGGAAACCCCTCAATCACCATTTCCTATGTATCTAACGCTATAGCTCACAACACTCGACGGTTGCATAAAGACTCGAATAAGAAAGATGTTATCAAACTTAGCGGCTCCGTTGGCCCTTGACATTGTGCGCAAGCTCCATTCTAATCTTTTCCTCTTTTGGTCCTTGATGAAGACGTTTCGAATCAGAACCAATGTAATGCTAAATCGTCATAATTTAACTTATAAATGAAGTCAAACATTCAGAGGTAGCGTATTGATATCCGTGTCAAAGACAAGATAGAGAAATGATATTACGAATCATTCTCCAATTGAATCATGTCACACAGAACAGAACAACAAAAAGTCCAAATAAAATCAGATGGAAAAGAAAATGAGGAGAGAAAAAGTGTGGTCTCGGATCCTACATTATCCATTAACAATTCGATTAATAACGGTTTACGGAAGTGTCGTCATCGACCTACAAAATGAAAATGATGCGAAAAGTCCAATAACAAATAGAAATTGAATTCAACTTCTAAAGTTGGAATAAAACCTCTAATAGAAAAATAAGGTTCCAAAAGAAATATAAAAGAAATTGAAAAAGAAAATAGAATATAAAATCTATATAAAATATATGTATATACTCTAAAAAGAAAATACTATAATTTCTTAAAAGAAAAAAGTACTATAATTTTCTAAAAAGAAAATAATAAAGTATTTACAAAAAATAATAGCACAGGGAGGGTACAACAGTCCAAACAGGGGTGCATTTCAGAAGTCCATATGGTTGGGCTTGGCCCAAATTACAACAACACCAATCAAACAGCAAGGGGAAGTGCAACAAGGGGGGGGGGGGGTACGAATCCAAATGAAAAAATGAATGGGCCGCGAAGGCCCACTAACCGTCCAAAGCATTTTCACGGAACCTTCTTCTTCACTTGCCAAAAACCCTAGCTTTCCTCTTTCTCAAAATCCCCGTCTACCTCCGTCGTCGCCGATATCAACCTCTCATCTTCCTTGGTTCAAACTGAACCTCAACTCCAGAAGAAGAAAACAATCAATTCTTCATGTTCTTTCCTGTCAACTTCATCTTCTTCTGTCAAATTAAACAGAGCACACCTACAAAATCAAACAACCAAATCAAACAGAACTCCAAATCCAGATTGTTCTTCCAATATGTTGATGGTTATGGTTTTCGAAGAAATTGAAAATAGGTGGTGGTTCGCGAAAGGAAGGAGGTCGCGATCGGAGGCTTGGTTATGGTGTACGGTGATGGCTTTAGGAGATTGGTTTGCATGTTGAAGATCTATGAATCTGAAGGTGTTTGATTAACGAAAATGGTGAATCAGAGGTTTTTTAATGGAAGATCTGAAGCTACAGATCGTGATGTTGATGATGTAGATCGCGTGAGATTTGTGATAGATCTGAAGGAAGGGTTATTGAAGGTTTGAATTTCTGGGAATATTTGGTATGAAGATTGATGAACGCATGAACATTAAGAGGAAGGTTAGATGAAGATCTTTGAAGATTTTGACGAATGTATGAAGAATCTGGAAGATCTTGAATTTGCTGGAAAAAAAAACGATGATGCGTACAAAGATCTGTTGATGAGTATGAAGATTTGGAGAAAAATCTAGAAAACGAAGGAGGTTATGAACGTGATGAAGATTGTATGAATTCTGGAAAAATGTTATGGAGATTCGATGAACACGGTGAAGATCATGTTGAATTTTTGGAAAAAGGTTAAGAACACGATGATCACGATAAAGAGATGGAAAAACGATTATGAACGGGATGATGAAGGTTGATGAGTTTGTGAAGATTGTTGGAAAATCTTGATGAACAGATGATGCTTGTTGGAAAATGTGTTGATGAACATGATGAAGTTGCTGGAGAAAAGTATGAACATGGATGAACATATGAGTTTTCCGGCGGATTGGATGAGGTTTCCGGCGGACTTTCCGGCAGTGGGCGGCGCTGTGTGATTTTGCCGGCGAGTGTTAGTTAGGGTTTGTTGGGGTGATGTGGCGTCTCTGGGAGGGGTAACGTGTCAGCCATGAGGGCTAGGTGGGGTCAGGTGATATGTGGCAACCAGTGGAGAGAGAGAGAGTGTGAGGCACCTTATATAGCTGACAAGTGTTAGCGAAAATGGACTGATGGGCCTGATTATGGACATGTGGTCCGTGGAAATGCATTGATTAAAGACTAAAAAGCTGAATTAGTGGACTCAATGAATGATTAAAGCTGCAAAATTGAAAATAATTAATGCTAATACTAATTAAAAGCTATTAAACCTAATCAATTAATCCTAATTAAACCTAGATTAATAAAATCTAATAAAATCTAAAAAGAATTAATAAAATCTAAAAAAAAAGTTAATAAAACAAATAATATTCTAATATTCTAAAAGAATTAATAAAACCTAATTAATTCTAAAAAAAATAGAAAAAAGCTATTAAAAATAGAAAGGAACTATTTAAAACTCTAATAATATTTCTAGAAACAATATCCTACTAAACTCTAAAAAATAGAAAAACTATTAAAAGTCTATTAAAAATCTAATATCTAAAATAGAACAAATAAGCCTGAAAATCTATTAAAAATCTAATTTCTAAAAATAGAAATTAAATCTAAAATCTATTTAAAAAACTCTAAACCTTAATTTCTATGCTAAAAATTAAGAAATAAAAATCTAGAGAAATAGTAATAATTCCAATGCAAGGAAATTAAATCCAGTTAACAAAAAAATGCGAGAATGCAACGAAATAACCGGTAAAATTTGGATACCGAAATATCCCCGAAAACAACAGCATAGACTGAATCACCGAGAAGAGGACCACTTCCAAAATAATCCTCCTTATTCGAACTGGTTTGAATCGCCTGAAGCGTGAGAAGAGGGCTGTAATCCTGATAAAATCAATCCGGCTAAGAAATGCACTGTATGCGGTATGCAGATGCAAATGCAAAATGGAATGAAACATAAGCCCACTAACGAGAAATGGTTGGTCAAATTTTGGGGTGCAACACTCGCCCTCGTGCGATCTACAACTCAAACGACTTTTTCAAAAGAACATTGTTTAGTCCCTTCTTTCGCGCATATGAACTAGTGCTTTAGCCCCCTACCTAATGAGCAGACAAGCCAATGTTTAACAGTTAGAATGTGACTTAAACACTCATTCGCTTCAAACAGAAACCAACCAACCGTAGTCTTCCGAACTACGATTGCTCTGACTTCCTCATTGTACAGTTAGGGTACGTAGGCATAGGATTGCGAGATCCTAGCTGTCGCTACTCGAAAAATGCATCGTGCAACGACGGGAAGGCGAAAAAGGTAGACAGAAGAGTCGCCACCGAACTTTATTTATCCCATGAGGGGAAAGGAAAATATAGAGAAAACCTCAGGAAAAGAAAGGATAAGATGGTCTCGCAACCAAGAACGGGTTCGGAAGCCGGTTATGCGAGGGGAAGGTATTAGCACCCCTCGCATCCATCGTACTCGATGGGAACCTTTTGTTTGTCGATGTGTGATATATTTGCTTAAACATTATGCTATAAGGAGTGTTCCATAGGGTAAAAGAAGGGTTAGAAACAGGAAAGTTAGGAGGGAAGAGAGAACGGGGAAAAAGAGAAAGAACAGACTCGGTAGGACTTCGCGGTCCTAGGCCTACGTATTCTCAAAAGATATGAGAAAGTCAGAGTCGACGTAGTTCGGGAAACTACGGGTGATAGGGGGGATTGTGCTCGCCAAGACATCGCCGTCTTGTGCCTACGTATTCTCATCTGACATGAGAAATCAGAGCAAACGTAGTTCGTGCCTACGGTGTGTTGATGCTTTTTTATGGATGATGCTATCGTGCGCATTCTAGCAGTTAGGTGTTTTGCTGCTCGCTCGTTGGAGACTTAGGCATTACCTGTTTGCGGTAGGACGGACGTAACATATCCTTTCGAAAGATTGATTAGTTTTCGCCACGCGGGGCTAGAAGTCACATTTGATTGATTGGATTGTTTTTTAGGGGGGCAAGACAGGTCCTCGGATAGTAACCCCTACGGGTAGTACCCAATTCGTTATCTCAAAGTTTTTGTTATAAAAGGGTGTGGTGAACGAGGCGTCTTCGTATTGAAAGACGAGCGTCGAAACCACCCTCACTACAGTGGGCATCCCTACGCTCGGAGAAGAAGAGGTCTACACCCAATCCTCTCTCTTTAATTCAATGCAAAGAGAACTTTATTCTCTTATTAAAGATGTTTTTGGTTTTGAATGGTAAGTGCTTTGCGACAAAGAACCCTACGGTAAACGTCGGCACTCGGGATAGGAGAAGGCCTACGCCTAACCACTCCACGACCATCCAAGTTTATTGTTGTGAAAAGATTTGAAAATGCACTCGGTACAGGGCCGAGGTTTTTAGGTGACAAGGGTTGCGGAATGAAGTTGTGAAAGTGAGATGGTGGATAAAGGCGTGTCTTCGTATCGAAATACGAGTGTCGAGACCACCCTCACTACAGTGGGCATCCCATCACTCGGAGAAGAAGAGGTCTACACCCAATCTTCTCTCTTTAATTCGATACAAAGAGAAATTAATTTATTATTGAAAGTATACTCAGTACGAGACCGAGGTTTTATGAGGAAATGTTGGAAGCGTCTTTGTATTGACAGACGAGCATCGAGACCACCCTCACTACAGTGGGCATCCCTACGCTCGAAGAAGAAGAGGTCTACACCCAATCCTCTTTTTAGCTCAACACAAAGAAATGATTTTAAGGAGATGAGATTTGAAAATGGACGGGAAGCGTCTTCGTATTGAAAGACGAGTGTCGGAACCACCCTCACTACAGTGGGCATCCCAACACTCGGAGAGGAAGAAAGTCTACACTTAATCCCCTCTTTTTAATTCAATACAAAGATAATTTGATTTTGAAAATTGTTTGACAAAGTTTTGAATCGAGTCGGGACAAGTAATGAAGAGAGAAAAGAGGTGGTCTCAGATCCAACATTACTCATCAATAATTTGACTGGTAATGAATTACGGAGGTCTCGTCATCGACCAACATAGATGAAACGGGACAAAAATGTCCAATAACAAATAAAACATAAGATTAACTTCTAAACAAATCTTAAAATTTCCAAGAGAAAATAGATAAAGCTATAACTTAGAAAAAAATAAATAATATATATAAACTATATTCAACCCCCTTTTTTAGAAAAAATATATTATAAACTGTTTTAAAAACTAAAACAAAATAAAATCTATAAACAACGGTTAATATAATATGTACATAACTAATAATAATAATAATTTACATAATAAAAATAAAATATAAAAGAACAGGGGGTACGAACCAGAGAATGAGGGTAGGGTATAGATCCAGAAGGAGAACACGGTTGACTAAATGGACTTAGCCAACCCAACCAAACAAACGTCCAAGGAAAATGGAGGGTGCGAGAGAGAAACGGGAGGTTGGTGAGGAGAGTGCATCTAACTTGGACCTCGTGGCATAAACGTTTTTGTAAAGCAAACAAAAAAAAGAAATGGATTTAAGTCCTTCGTATCCTCAACAGCGCACAGATCAGAGCATAGGAATAAAAGACCACGAGCATCAATGTCATCCACTGGTTTAGCGAGCTTCGAACCGCTGAAATCCCTCAGAGATCTCATCTCCAGTTTCGGTTCTCCAATCTCTCCATTCTTCTCAAATTTTTGGTTCAATGCAAATGGGTTTTCGGATGGTGTTGAAATCAGAGGGTTTGAAGCTGAGTTGAGTGGTTGAAGCTTGAAGGAGGCGGACGGATTGAGGAGAAGGTAACCGCTTTGGTTTGGAAGAATAGGTTTGAAGAAAATAAGAATCAACAGTGGAGATTAATGGAAGAAGGTACTAAACAGAGACGCAAAAGTCGCCCACCATATGTTCGATGAAAGTTCTATTATGGCTTTGAGGGTTTAATGGAGATTTCTGGGTGATTTATTTAGTTGAGGTGTTAAGAGGATGATGATGATGTCGGTAAGGATTTCGAAGAGGGTGGAAATGGTTTCGCCGGTGAGCTTCCGTTTGTGTCTGATGATGATGGAAGGAAGGTGAGGTGGGGTGGATTTGCAAAGTGGGTTCGAAGGTGATTCGAAGAAAAACGGTGGAGGAAGTTTCTGGGCAGAGTGTTTGAAGGTTTGTATTCAGGTTTTCCTTGATTCACTTTGCTTATCTCTTTCTTCTCAAATCATTTGTTTCGATATGGTTCTAAAGCTCTTTTTTACTTTCTCTATTTGAAGGTTGAATGATGGAAGGAGGTAAAAGGTGACGAAGAGGCCGACTGTATTGGTTGGCAAAAATGAAAACTGAACATGGTTATTGTTACTTATCATCGTTGGTGATGACGCACAATGGCGACTAAGTTGAAGATGATTAAGGTTTAATCATGGTGAGAAAAATGCACAGAGATTGGGGAAGTGTTGTGCAGGTTCAACATGGTGTTTGGATGTTGCTTGAACGTGAGATTGAAACGGTGAGTTTGGAAATAGTGAAGTTGAGGTGAGTAGAGTTTTCAAGGTATTGGAGTGAGTTTTGGAGGAAGTTGTGGGATGAAGGTATCACCATCATGGGCTCAAGGTTGAAACTGAGGAACTAGGACACGGTCACTCCATATTCCCGGTGAGACCATCAAAACTTTGAGGTTTTGTGCTCCTTCTCCTTTTTTGCTGTTCAGAATATTGTTTTTTTTTTTTGAAGCTTTGAGATTTCTTTGTTAGCTGTTTTAAAGAGGTTTTGAAGGTAATGAATGGAATGAGAGGGAGGTGATGCTGTAGGTTTTTGGTTCCGGTGTGGGGGAATTACAGCAGAGCAGTGTGTTGCTTTCTGCTGTACTTTGTTGCAGGTTTTGTCTGGGGTGTTGGGTGCAGTAGTGTGGGCTATGGCAGGTTGTTTTTGCAGAGATAGCAGAATGGTTTGTTGGTCTGATGTGGAAGGAGTAGTAGCAGGATAGTACAAGCAGTGGTTTGGTATGGCCTGCTATGTATGTTGTCCTTTTTTCATTTTTATTTTTCTTCGCAGCTTGGTGTAATGATGCAATTTTCTGGTTTTTGTTTTTTGCTGTAGTGTATTTGCTGAGCTTTAATCACATGGTTGCATACGCCGGAGCTTTGTGGGATTTTCGCATTTTAAACCGCAGTTTGGGTTGTATGATCTGATGCTGCAGGATATTGATGGGCACATTAATTTTGAACTTTCTTGTGCGTACGACACGGGATGTGAGTGGCTGCAGCGTTGGTTTTGAACATTAATCAAGTGCTGCCTGTGATAATGCTTGATTTGATCGGATGATTTGGTGAAGATCAGTGTCCATTAGCTCATATGCAATGTAAACATCATTGAATACCTCCCGCTGTGGTGGTGGCACTACATCACGGATTGCGACCACGTTTTCATGATCCATGTGACGAAGCAGCTTGATTTCCCGGAGGGTCCTCTTTGCGTCAATCTTGTTATCAAATGCATTTGCAATCTTCTTGACAGCAACATGTTCATTCGTCTCCGAATTATGAGCAGCGCAGACAATACCGTAAGCGCCTTTACCGATTGGCATGATAGGAGGTCTGTATTTTGCAGTAACTTCAAATATATTACCGAATGTATTGTATTGAATGAACCTCCCACCGCGGCTAAGTGTCGTTGGAATATTCTCGATCCCCATCGCCACCTGCTGCTGTGGCTCTTGCTGTTGCGCCGGCGCTGCATCACCGCGTCACCTGTCGGAGCTCCTCCTCCTCCTTCCATTATCCCTCCTCAACAAACTGACTTGTGTTGTTTTGGGTTATTCTTCTTTTGCTGCATAACAAATTATGTTGGTTGCAGGTGCTGCCGCTTCGAGGACGGTACGTACGCAACGTAAAATGAAGGCTTTGGAGCGCACATGGTTATTCCACAGAGAATTTGCATACCCCGGAAAGTATGTGGGGTCATGGTTTTGGTCTGAGATTTATTTTCCAAATCGCTTGCTGAAAGTTTTGTTTTGAGATTTATTTTACGTAACCGTTTCATACCAAATGTTGTGGTATAGTCCTTTCGACAGGCTGCAGATGTACGGTTTGCGTTGTTGGTGCCTGCTGTGTGAGACTTGCCGTACCTTGCAATTGGAATTCATCTTTCTGCACTGCTTTTGGTTTGAGGATTGAAACTTGGCACTGTTCCAACCACTGCTGCCTAAACTCTAATTACAGATGACCAACTTTGAAGGTATTTCCTTTAAGACCCCATAACTCCCTCAATTTACAATCATAACAAGTGGAAACTTAGATTAGTGATTTATTCTATCTGATTGCTCCTGTCATTGTTGAAATTTCAGACCATGGAAATTAACTTTCTGCTACCTACGTGGAAACCATCGCCACCTTCTATAACGATGAAACGGGTAACTTTAGTGGCATGATGAGACTCTCGATATTGGAGGCTTATACAGGCTGGCGCTAGTTCCCAGGGACGTGATAACCTGCCGAAAATGAACGGCCTAACCTCAATTCACTTTTGTACCATTTGAGCATTTCTGGCCCCACTATGTATATTTCATCCTTATCCTGTACATTGGTTTTGTTTAAACTTGTAGCACTTGGGACAAATAAATCAATGGTAGTGATTATTCTGATGTTGTTCATATTGAAACTTAGGGATTTGCATTGTGGTTTTGTGGACTGTACCTAAATCAATTCCAAGAATCAACCCCTACTCAAAATTTGACTTTGAATGAGCTTGTACCATTCTTGTAATGATAATGACTTATCCTTGATTTTCTGATTTCTTGCTCAAAAATCCATAATGCTATCTTGCAAATACAACATCTTCATCACATAAAAATGAGAACAAAAATTCTATCCATGATTTGCAAAATATCAATATTAATCTTTAAGACCTATTCAAACACGAATCTTGAGGCAAGCATGAGTCACTCCTCCTTTAAAGCATGAATTATCATAATTTGCACAAAATTGAAATAAATTCAACCATAACCTATCTCACTTAATTCTCATAATCTCAATACTTATCTAAGGATGTGACTCCAAGAATATGGGAACACAAAAAACAGAGATATTCCAAAATCTCTTAAAAATGATTAATCAAGCCTTGAAAGGAGTCAAACCTATCACTTGAATAAATAATCTCTAGTCCTCAATCATGAAATAAAACTCGCCAGACCAAGATCAAATCAGACCTGGCTGATTTCCAACCTTTACTGGGCCCACACATTGATACAGATAGCCCTTCAATGAACCTCAATGATTACCACATACCACCGTCCTGCTAGCCTAAAAAACACCTCATTTCCTTTCGAACCTGCCCTATGAGGTCTTGAGTTTGGGGCAACAAGTAGAAACAACATATCTTTTGATTTTCAGATTAACGGTTGATGGGAAGATGTACAGACAAGGGATGAACATGTAGGACAAATTTGGGGTATGCTTATGCAATGTGATATGCTAATGCAATGAAATGAAACATAAACCAAATGGAGAAAATGTAGGGCAAATTTTGGGGTACAACACTAGCGAGCTACCTTTTTCTTTTCACCTCAAACCTTTTATGGTAGTATCACGAAATACGGTGCTCTGACTTTCCCGTTGCACGAGGGAGTACGTAGGCTCAAGGGCCTCAATCCTCGGCGAGCACCCTATCTAAAAACCACCCATTCTCTCCTTAGAAGCGAATCCTTAGAAGAAAACAAACAATCTAGTAAACTCTTTTCTTGAATCAAATCAAGAGGTTCCTATTGGGTACAATGAATGTAGAGGGTGTTAATACCTTCCCTTTGTGTAATCGACTCTCGAACGTAGAATTTGGTTGCGATGACCATGTTCTTATCCTCTAAAAGGTTTTATCTATATTTTCCTATTCCTTCCTTGGAATGAATAAAGTTAGGTGGTGACTCTGTTCGAACATTTTTTCGCATCCATTGCGAGGATCGTATTTTTTGAGGTACGACACTCCTACCATGACACATATGGTGATTTTCCAGGTCCATAACTGACTTGATATCTACAAACAACTTCATCTTCCTAAGTTTCATGATCTTGAGCTCTTCAAGTAACATTTCTACCCACAATGTTTGGCATGCTGCATAAGATGCAGATACATACTTAGCTTCATGTGATGATAATGCTACAATACTATGCTTTATTAAGCTCCAAGATATTAGTGTACCTCCAATCATGAAAAGTAACTTGTATTACTCTTCTTTTCATCTTGATCTCTACTGAAATCTGAGTCAGTGTAGTCATGTACCTCTCCATTTGTGCTGGTGTTCTTCTGTCCTGGAATCAACACACCATGGTCAATTGTGCTCTTTATGTATCTTACCATTCTCTTGATTGCAGTTAGATGAGTGTCTTGAGGCTTCTCCATGAATTTTCTTAACAACCTAACACTTAGGCACATGTCGGGTCTGGTGTTGCATATATATCTTAAGGATCCAGTGATTTGAGTTTGTTCGCTACAACACTCAGAAGCAACTTGGAAATGTGATGACCAAGACAATCAAAACTAAATACATCATCAATTTGAGGGATGAAATTAGTGGTGTTCATTTTTAATCTTGAATATGAATTAGGTGATTGTGTTGTAATGTAATTCAAATTTAAGTTGTTAGTTTGCATTTCATTTGTATTTGAGTTTGCATCTCAATTACGTTTGAATTTGGGTTATTGTATAACACCCAAAGGTAGTTACATTTGTAACAAATTTTGAGAATTTGATTTTGGAGAAAGTTAATTACATTATCTCTCTCTCTCTCTCTCTCTCTCTCTCTATATATATATATATATATATATATATATATATATATATATATATATATATATATATATATATATATATATATATATATATATATATATATATATATATATATATATATATATATATATATATATATATATATATATATATATCTATCTATCTATCTATCTATCTATCTATCTATCTATCTATCTATCTATCTATCTATCTATCTATCTATCTATCTATCTATCTATCTATCTATCTATCTATCTATCTATCTATCTATCTATCTATCTATCTATCTATCTATCTATCTATCTATCTATCTATCTATCTATCTATCTATCTATCTATCTATCTATCTATCTATCTATCTATCTATCTATCTATCTATCTATCTATCTATCTATCTATCTATCTATCTATCTATCTATCTATCTATCTATCTATCTATCTATCTATCTATCTATCTATCTATCTATCTATCTATCTATCTATCTATCTATCTATCTATCTATCTATCTATCTATCTATCTATCTATCTATCTATCTATCTATCTATCTATCTATCTATCTATCTATCTATCTATCTATCTATCTATCTATCTATCTATCTATCTATCTATCTATCTATCTATCTATCTATCTATCTATCTATCTATCTATCTATCTATCTATCTATCTATCTATCTATCTATCTATCTATCTATCTATCTATCTATCTATCTATCTATCTATCTATCTATCTATCTATCTATCTATCTATCTATCTATCTATCTATCTATCTATCTATCTATCTATCTATCTATCTATCTATCTATCTATCTATCTATCTATCTATCTATCTATCTATCTATCTATCTATCTATCTATCTATCTATCTATCTATCTATCTATCTATCTATCTATCTATCTATCTATCTATCTATCTATCTATCTATCTATCTATCTATCTATCTATCTATCTATCTATCTATCTATCTATCTATCTATCTATCTATCTATCTATCTATCTATCTATCTATCTATCTATCTATCTATCTATCTATCTATCTATCTATCTATCTATCTATCTATCTATCTATCTATCTATCTATCTATCTATCTATCTATCTATCTATCTATCTATCTATCTATCTATCTATCTATCTATCTATCTATCTATCTATCTATCTATCTATCTATCTATCTATCTATCTATCTATCTATCTATCTATCTATCTATCTATCTATCTATCTATCTATCTATCTATCTATCTATCTATCTATCTATCTATCTATCTATCTATCTATCTATCTATCTATCTATCTATCTATCTATCTATCTATCTATCTATCTATCTATCTATCTATCTATCTATCTATCTATCTATCTATCTATCTATCTATCTATCTATCTATCTATCTATCTATCTATCTATCTATCTATCTATCTATCTATCTATCTATCTATCTATCTATCTATCTATCTATCTATCTATCTATCTATCTATCTATCTATCTATCTATCTATCTATCTATCTATCTATCTATCTATCTATCTATCTATCTATCTATCTATCTATCTATCTATCTATCTATCTATCTATCTATCTATCTATCTATCTATCTATCTATCTATCTATCTATCTATCTATCTATCTATCTATCTATCTATCTATCTATCTATCTATCTATCTATCTATCTATCTATCTATCTATCTATCTATCTATCTATCTATCTATCTATCTATCTATCTATCTATCTATCTATCTATCTATCTATCTATCTATCTATCTATCTATCTATCTATCTATCTATCTATCTATCTATCTATCTATCTATCTATCTATCTATCTATCTATCTATCTATCTATCTATCTATCTATCTATCTATCTATCTATCTATCTATCTATCTATCTATCTATCTATCTATCTATCTATCTATCTATCTATCTATCTATCTATCTATCTATCTATCTATCTATCTATCTATCTATCTATCTATCTATCTATCTATCTATCTATCTATCTATCTATCTATCTATCTATCTATCTATCTATCTATCTATCTATCTATCTATCTATCTATCTATCTATCTATCTATCTATCTATCTATCTATCTATCTATCTATCTATCTATCTATCTATCTATCTATCTATCTATCTATCTATCTATCTATCTATCTATCTATCTATCTATCTATCTATCTATCTATCTATCTATCTATCTATCTATCTATCTATCTATCTATCTATCTATCTATCTATCTATCTATCTATCTATCTATCTATCTATCTATCTATCTATCTATCTATCTATCTATCTATCTATCTATCTATCTATCTATCTATCTATCTATCTATCTATCTATCTATCTATCTATCTATCTATCTATCTATCTATCTATCTATCTATCTATCTATCTATCTATCTATCTATCTATCTATCTATCTATCTATCTATCTATCTATCTATCTATCTATCTATCTATCTATCTATCTATCTATCTATCTATCTATCTATCTATCTATCTATCTATCTATCTATCTATCTATCTATCTATCTATCTATCTATCTATCTATCTATCTATCTATCTATCTATCTATCTATCTATCTATCTATCTATCTATCTATCTATCTATCTATCTATCTATCTATCTATCTATCTATCTATCTATCTATCTATCTATCTATCTATCTATCTATCTATCTATCTATCTATCTATCTATCTATCTATCTATCTATCTATCTATCTATCTATCTATCTATCTATCTATCTATCTATCTATCTATCTATCTATCTATCTATCTATCTATCTATCTATCTATCTATCTATCTATCTATCTATCTATCTATCTATCTATCTATCTATCTATCTATCTATCTATCTATCTATCTATCTATCTATCTATCTATCTATCTATCTATCTATCTATCTATCTATCTATCTATCTATCTATCTATCTATCTATCTATCTATCTATCTATCTATCTATCTATATATCTATCTATCTATCTATCTATCTATCTATCTATCTATCTATCTATATATCTATCTATCTATCTATCTATCTATCTATCTATCTATCTATCTATCTATCTATCTATCTATCTATCTATCTATCTATCTATCTATCTATCTATCTATCTATCTATCTATCTCTTTCTAAAAATTCTATGAACATATTTCATCTTTGTCTTCATCGTTCTTGTGCTTTAAGAAGTTAAGTTTTAACTCCAACAATTGGTATCCATAGCTCTGATTCTGATTCATGGGAAACACGAGTGTAATGAGGTGTGTGACTGATTTCGTTCCTAAAATTTACGTTGAATTAAAGTTAAAAATCAAATTGAATCATAGTTCTTGATTATCAAGGATTGGGAAATATGTGTGTTGGTGAGAACTAAGTAATTTGTACAAGGACGAAGATGAACGGAAGAAATAATACCTTGAACATAAAGCTTCAATTATTCAATGGAATAAACTAGAATCGGTGGTCGATTCAGATGAATGTGTTGTTTGGTGCTCAAGATGTTCTTGATTTCGTCAATGACGGTTACACGCCGGTTGTAGAAAATGCAACAAAAGCGCAAAAAAAAAGTGAAACGTGGAACGAGGAGAAAGGATCATAAGGCATTGTTATATATCCATCAGTGTGTGGATACGAAGGTGTTTCAGAATATTGTTGACTCTACGAAGGCGAAAGCAGCGTGGGATACACTTGTGTCGTGCTATGGTGGTGATGTATCAGTGAAGAAAGTAAAGTTGATGTCCCTATGTAAAAAATATGAGAATCTCAACATGAAGATTAATGAGAAGGTGCCTGATTACATCTTTAGAGTGGTTGTGGTCATGAATGAGATAAAGTCTTATAGAGAAACGCTCTCTGAACATGTAATTATTAAAAAGGTACTAAGATCACCTGCTCATCAGTTTGATTACATATTTGTAGCCATATAACACTTTAAAGGAACCAACACCATGAGAATATAAGGGCTTTAAAGTAGTTTAGAGGCACAAGAGTTGCGTCTGACTGAAATAAACTCTTAAAGGGAGACAAAACGGACTCTAAAAGCTCAAAATTTGAAAGCTTCTTTTAACAAGAAGAACTAGAAGCAAGTATAGCTAGAGAACAAGAAAAGGAATGGTATTGGTGCTCAGAACTCTCCAATTCATATGAGAAGAAACATAAGAATGTTCATAAGGGAAATGATAAGTTTGATAAGAGAAAGGTTCAGTGTTATAGTTGCAACAAGTTTGTCCATTTTATTGTTGATTGTTGGTCAAACAATGTTAGAAAGGATGAAGAATCCAATATATCCAGAGGTGATTCGAATGATGGAACTGTGCTATTGATGGCATCTGATAATGTAGGTGGAACAATGGTAGACTTATGGTATATGGACGATGGCTGCTCAAATCACCTAATTGGAAATAAGAAATGATTGGTTGATTTTGACTCTAGTAGAAGGACTAAGATCACATGTATTAATGATGAGTATCTAAATACTGAAGGAATGGGAAATGTCAGAGTGAAATTGAACAATGGCAAAAGTGCATTGATTAAGGATGTATGGTATGTACCTGGCATGAATAACAATATGATAAGTGTAGGTCAGCTGATTGAAAAAGGTTTTTCAGTAACCATGAAGGAAAATCTCTTGAGGTTGTATGAATGTAATCTGAAGCTGACTATGGAGTATGAACTCGGAAGAAATAGAACATTCAAGATGAATTTTACAATAGCCTACACACAATGCCTTAGTGCTAGAAGTGATAAAGGGGAAAGTAAGATGTGGCACAAGAGATTGGGACATCTGAACTTCAGAAGCTTAGATAATTTTAGTTTAAATAATATTGTACATGGAATTCCAAATATCGTGGCACCAGAGAAATTATGTGATATATGCATGAGAGTTAAGCAACCAAGATTTCCATTCTCATCGTAAATTTCTCCAAGAGCAACTCGCGATTTGGGTGTGGTGTATTCTGATGTATGTGGGCCATTTAAGGTACCTTCACTTGGAGGAAACAAGTAATTTGTGTCATTCATGGATGAGCTCACAAGAATTACAGGGGTAGCACTCATAAAGTTCAAACATGATGTGTTTGATAAGTTCAAGAAGTTCAAAGTGAAGGCTGGAAATCAAATTGGACAAAGGTTGAAAATCCTCATAATTGACGGTGGAGGTGAGTTCAACTCAATAGAGTTAAATAAGTTCTGTGAGGAACATGGTATTGAGCATGAGATGACTTCTCCATATACTCCACAACATAATGGTCTTTCTAAAAGGAGAAATAGAACTCTGTTTGACATGACAAGAAGCATGTTGAAGGATAAGAATCTACCTCATACATTGTGAGGTGAAACAATTGTCACATCAGCATATGTGTTCCATAGATGTTCAACAAAGAAGTTAAATGAAGTAGTTCCTATTGAGAGGTGGACTAGAACAAAGCAAAGTGTGAGCCATTTCAAGGTGTTTAGTTTTATATGTTACAAACATATACCAGATGTTACTAGAAGGAAATTGGATGACAGAAGTAGAGTCATGTTTCTTATAGGCTACCACTATACAAATGCTTATAAGCTTATTGCCCAATCACAAATAAAGTTTAAGTCAACATAGGTGACATAGTGAAAGAATCAGAAACATGGTAATGGAGCGAGTCTCAATCCAACTCTAGTGCAGTGTTAACACTAGAGTCTGATTCTGCCTCTGAAGGAAATTTTTCCTCTAAAGGAGATTCTGCCTCTGAAGGTGATTCTGACTCTGAAGGTGAGTCTGAACTTGAAGATGACTCTGACTCTGAAGGTGATTATGACTCTAAAAATGAGTCTAACTTTGAAAGTGACTCTGACTCTGACGGTGAACCTGAATCTGAAGGTGATCTAACCTCTACGATGATTTTGTCTCTAGAGGCGAAGCTTTTGAAGATGGAGCCTCTAAAGGCGGGGCTTCTAAAGGTGGTCCTACCTCTGAAGGTAGAGCTTCTAAAGGTGGTCCTGCTTCTGAAGGTGAACTTTCACAATTCCAAATACCACAAAGAATTAGACATATACCAACGAGACTTGCAGACTTTAGTTGCTGCAAGATACTGAGATTGACTCTGAAAGGGAAGTCATACAGGGTGCCATGGTGGTGGACTCTGAACCTTTTAGCATTAATGGTGCACTCAATAAGAAGGTGTGGGTGAACACCATGAAGGAAGAACTTGAGGTCATTGAACGAAACAAAACATGGGAATTGATTATTCTACCTTAGAACAAGAAAGCCATCATTGTGAGATGGGTTTTCAAGATAAAGTTGAAGCCAGATGGTTCATTTTCCAAACATGAAGCAAAGTTAGTAGCTATAGGATTCCTACAAAAGTATTTTTTATACTAATTTGAAGTGTTTGCACCTATAGCTAAATTTGAAACCATGAGATTGGTTATTACTATAGATGCAAATAGGAATTGTCCTATGATACATTTAGATGTAAAGTCAGATTTTCTGAATGGTCAATTGCAAGAAGAAGCTTATGTGTTACAACCTCTTGGATTTGTGAAAAATAAAAAATAAAGGATGGTGTACAAGCTGCATAAAACCTTGTACGGGCTGAAATAAGCTCAAAGATCTTGGAATATGAAAAATTGATTCATTTTTCAAGCATCTGGGATTCAAAAAATGTGAATGTAGTATGGTGTCTATGTGCAGCATACCTCTGAAGACAATGTGATTCTGGTGTGTCTCTATGTAGATGACATACTTATGACAAAGAGTTATAGCTCTGAGATACACAAGTTCAAAAAGGAGCTGATGAATGCATTGTATATGACTAACCTTGGAAATATGGTATTATTTTTTAGAATTGGAGATTTTACATTCTAACGAAGGAATCATTGTGCCTCAACTGAAGTATGAACTTGAGTTTCTAAAGAGAATTGAGCTGATGAATTGTAAGTCAATAGTCACACCTGTTGAGACAAACCATAAGCTGGACTTTGATGCTGGTGGTGAGGATGTAAATGTTACAACCTTCAGACAGTTGGTTGAATGTATGAGATATCTATGTAACATCAGGCCTGATATATTTTATGGAGTTGGAATGGTAAGTAGGTTTATGAGTAAGCCAAGATGGTCACATTATCAAGCTATAGTCAAGATTCTGAGGTATGTAAAAGGATTATGAGGCATGGAATTTGTTTCCATCTGAAGTGTCAAATGATGCTGAGCTGATATGCTATTCAGACTCTAACTAGTGTGGGGATAAAGTAGACAGAAAAAGCACTACACGATACATGTTTATGTATCTATGAGCTCATATTTCTTGATGTTCCAAGAAGAAACCAATGATTGCTCTGTCAACTTGTGAAGTAGAATACATAACTGGCGCGTTGTCAGCATGTCAAACTATTTGGCTGATGAATTTGATGCAGGAACTTAAGTTCAAGGTGAGCAAACCAGACAGATTGATGATTGATAACAAGTCAGTTAAAAGTCTTGTCAAGAATCTTGTGCTACAAGGAATAAGCAAGCACATTAATACTAAGTATCATTTTCTACACAATCAAGTTCATAATGGAGTGTTTGAGGTTGTTCACTATTACACTCAGAAGCAACTTGCAGATGTGATGACCAAGGCAATCAAAATTAAACACTTCATCAATTTAAGGGATGAAATTAGTGTTATTCGTTTTTAATCAGGAATATGAATTAAGGATGATGTTGTAATGTAATTCAGATTTAAGTTGTTAGTTTGAATTTCATTTGTATTTAAGTTTGCATTTAATTCACATTTGAATTTGGGTTATTGTATAAAACCCAAAGGTAGTTACATTTGTATAAGATTTAGAGAATTTGAGTTTGGTTACTCTGTGTGTGTGTGTGTATGTGTGTGTGTGTGTCTGTGCGTGCGTGCGTGCGCGTGGGTGTGTGTACGCGCGCGTGTACGCGTGTGTGTGTGTGCGCGCGCGTGTGTGTTTTTTTCTTCAAAACTTCCTAACACAAGTTTCTACTCAGATTTACCGATGGAACCATTATATGTGATATTAACAAGCAGCAAATTCTTGATAAAATACTGAATTTCAAACCTTTTACTTTTACAATTTATGGAAAAAGGAAGAAAAATGTTTTAATAAGTATAGTTTCACAATCATCTTACAATTGCATCATTATAATAAAAATAAAAAATTGCAAAAAATATAACATTGTAGATCCAAATATTTAAAGTATTTTTAGTATTTACAAATTATAACTATTTTATAAGTGTATCTTAAAAATGTTGTAGTTTTTTCTCATTTTAATAATACCATAAATATATCTAAAATAAAAGAGAATTTAAAATAGATGAATAAACTCAAAAAAATCAAACTATAATTAATTTTTTATATGAGTACGACTACTTAAATTAATATATGGTGTTCGAGATGATTATAATGAAAAATGAATCTCTCAATCAAAAGATTTAACAAGTCTGCATTCACATATTTACATTCAAACACAAAACTTTTAATTAAATTAAAAAGTATCTTTGTCATCTCATCCAAATCCAAAAGCTATTGAATATATAATAACATAATTAAAAAACTTTATTTTGAAGCTAGTGGGAAAATTACTAAAATACTAAAATAAGATAAAATACTGAAACAGGATTAAGAGTAATGAAAATAGGGAAATATTCTATTAAGAGAATGACGGCAGAAGAAACAGGATTAAGAGTTACAATGATTGTCACCCTATTTATAAGCTAAAACTAGGGTTACTAGAATAAGATAAAATACTAAAATACCCTCTAACAAACTTATGGGCTTAAGAAAATAATATAATAAAATATGAATTATTACTAATACCATCCCTTAATTCATATTCCATCAAAACTTGTAACACCAATTCCATCCCTTAATCTGAGAAATTGATCAGTCTTGATAGCTTTCGTCAGAACATCTGCCAACTGCTTCTGAGTGCTGCAGTGTACAACTTCTAACACTCCACTCTGAACTTGATGTCTCAGAAAATGATACTTGGTCTCAATATGCTTGCTTCTCCCATGCAGCACTGGGTTTCTGGCAAGGTTGATTGCAGACTTGTTGTCAATCATCAACTTCAGAGGTTTGTCTACCTTAATCTTCAGATCCTGCAACAGATTCAGAATCCACACAGCTTGGCATGCAGTAACAGCACCTGCAATGTATTCAGCTTCACAGGTTGACAACGCCACAACAGGTTGCTTTTTGGAACACCAAGAAATGGGACCTCCCAGAAATTTGAACAAGTACCCAGATGTACTTCTTCTGTCAACTCTGTCTCCACACCAATCAGAGTCTGAATAACTCAGAAGTTCTGACTCATTATTTCCTCCAGAGGGAAATAACACTCCATACTTCAGAGTTCCTTTGATATACCTCAGAATCCTGACAGCAGCTTGGTAATGGGACCACTTAGGTTTACTCATGAACCTACTAACCATCCCAACTGAGTAGCAAATATCAGGTCTGGTATTGCACAGATACCTCAGAGAACCAACCAACTGTTTGAAGGTTGTAGCATCCACATCCTTTCCTTCAGAGTCTAAATCCAGTTTCTGATTTGTATCAGAAGGTGTGACAACCATCTTACAATTCTTCAGATCAAATCTCTTCAGAAGTTCTAATTCATACTTGAGCTGATGCAAAATGATACCTTTCTCAGAATATCTGAACTCCATCCCTAGAAAGTATGTCATTTTGCCTAGATCAGTCATTTCAAATTCATTCATTAGAACCTTCTTGAACTTGGCTATCTCCTGTTCAGAACTTCCAGTCAGCAGTATATCATCAACATATAAACATACCAGAGTCATATTGCCTTCAGGAGTATGCTGGACATAGACACCGTACTCCATCTCACATTTCTGAAAGCCTTGCTTCTTGAAAAATGAATCAATCTTCTGATTCCAAGCTCTGGGCGCTTGTTTCAGTCCATATAGAGCTTTGTATAATCTGTACACCATCCCTTCCTGATTCTTTTTCACAAATCCAGGAGGTTGTGACACGTAAACTTCTTCTTCTAATGGACCATTCAGAATGCAGATTTTACATCTAAATGCATCAGAGGCCAATTCCTGTTAGCAGCTATTGCAATCACCATTCTGATTGTTTCATGTCTTGCTACAGGTGCAAACACTTCAGAATAATCCAGCCCAGGTTTCTGTAGAAATCCTCTGGCTACCAACCTTGCTTTATGTTTGCCAATTGAGCCATCTGGCTTTAACTTCTGCTTGAAAACCCATCTGACGCTGATGGCTTTCTTATCTTTTGGAAGTTTTGTCAGCTTCCAAGTCTTGTTTCTCTCTATAGCATCAAGTTCTTCTTTCATGGCCTTCAGCCAGAGCTTCTGCTTAAGAGCCTCCTCTGTACTTATAGGTTCAGAGTCTA
Organism: Lathyrus sativus; assembly: GCA_963859935.3. Taxonomy (NCBI): domain Eukaryota; kingdom Viridiplantae; phylum Streptophyta; class Magnoliopsida; order Fabales; family Fabaceae; genus Lathyrus; species Lathyrus sativus. The sequence goes on from OZ012741.1 coordinate 514,009,250, forward strand.
CTAACATGGCACACTGAATAACTTCTCCTTCAGAGTCTACTTCAGTGTCTTGCAGCATGTCAAATTCTGCAAATCTTCTGGGAACGCTTCTGATTCTTTGTGGTCTCTGAACTTGTTCAGAGTCTTGAGCTTCAGAGTTTCTAGCTTCAGATGATTGACCTCTAGAGCTTTGACCATCTTCAGAGTCTGGCATATTTCCAGAGTCTGAATTGCTACCAAGATCTGGATTGCCATCAGAGTCTGAATCATCAGAGTCTGGGTCATCTGGGTCACCTTCATCTTCTGAGTCTTCTTCAGAGTTTGAATCAGTATCAGAGTCAGAGTCAATATCAGGGTTTACTTCAACTTCAGAAATTATTAACTCTGGCCTTTCTTCAGAGGTTCTAACATCAGAATCAGATTGAGACTTATCCCAATTCCAAACTTCTGATTCCTTCACAATCACATCTCTGCTGAATTCAATTTTATTGGTTTCTGGACAATAGAGCTTGTATGCACCTGTACTGTGGTACCCTATCAGAATCATAACTTTGCTTCTATCATCCAGCTTCTGTCTTCTGGCTTCTGGAACATGTTTATAGCAAACAGAACCAAATACCTTCAGATGACTAACACTTTGCTTGTCTCCAGTCCACTTCTGCATAGGAACTATTTCCTTCAACTTCTTCGTAGGACATCTGTTGAGTACATACGTTGCAGTGGCAACAGCTTCTCCCCAGAGCTTCTGAGGAAGCTTCTTCTCCTTTAGCATGCTTCTCACCATATCAAGCAAAGTACGGTTTCTTCTTTCAGCAAGACCATTGTGTTGAGGGGTATAAGGAGCAGTAACCTCATGCTCAATTCCATTCTCCTCACAGAACTTCTGGAACTCTTTGGAGTTATACTCACCTCCACCATCAGTTCTAAGAATCTTCAACTTCTGACCACTCTGATTCTCAGCCTTCATTCTGAATTTCTTGAATTCATCAAACACCTCGTGTTTGAACTTAATAAGGGATACCCATGTCATTCTTGTGAATTCATCAACAAACAGCACAAAGTATTTGTTCCCTCCAATTGATGCTACTGGAAATGGACCACACACATCAGAGTGTACAACTCCCAAGGCATGTTTTGCTCTTGGAGCAACTTCTGATGCAAATGGCAATCTTGGTTGTTTTCCTTCCATGCAAACTTTGCATGACTTTTCAGGCTTCTTAATTGCAGGAATTCCATGTACCAATTTCTTTGAATTCAGATGTTGTAAGCTTCTGAAATTCAAATGACCAAATCTTCTGTGCCACAGCTCACTCTCCTTCTCAGTACTTGTTGCACTAAGACACTCTGAGTCTGCAGTTCTGACATTCACCTTGAATGTTCTATTCCTTCCCTGTTCTGACTCCATAATCAACTTCTGATTACAGTCATACAGCTTCAGAAGATTGTCCTTCATGGTAACTGAGAAACCTTTCTCAATTAATTGTCCCACACTCATCAGATTGCTTCTGATGCCAGGTACATACCACACATCCTGAATCAATGCTATTTTCCCACTGTTCAGAGTCACTCTGACATTTCCCATACCTTCTGCATTAAGATATTTGTCATCAGCACATCTGATCTTTGTTCTCTTTTCAGAGTCAAAGTCAACCAGCCATTTCTTGTTTCCAGTAAGATGATTTGAACAGCCAGTGTCCATATACCACCAGTCTGTCAGATCATCAGATTCAGAGGTCATCAATAGCACAGATTCGTCATCAGAACTTCTGGCTATATTTGCTTCTTCTGATTTCTTCTCCTTGTTTGACCAACAATCTCTAGCAAAGTGACCAAACTTCTTACAACAGTAACATTGGATCTTCTTCTTGTCATACTTCTCTTTTCCCTTCTGAGCATTCTTTTGTCTATCAGAGGTTGAGCTTTCTGACTTCTGACCACCATCAGATCTTCTCTTGGCTTCTGACTGCTTCTGATACCTCCTATCAGAAGTTGCTTTCAGAGCCTGCTGCTCTACTTCCCTTTCAGAAGTTCTCTCAGTCAAACGCAACTCTTGCGCTTCTAGACTGCTCTGCAGCTCTTCAATTCTCATGGTGCTCAGATCTTTGGAATGTTCTATTGCTACCACAATGTAATCAAATTGAGGAGTAAGGGATCTCAATACCTTCTCCATGATTGTTTCTTCAGAAAGAGTTTCTCCACACGCCTTCATCTCATTAGTGATCAGAATCACTCTGGAGATGTATTCAGAAACTTTCTCATTATTCTTCATGTTGAGATTCTCATATTGCTTTCTCAAGGACTGAAGCTTCACCTTCTTCACTGATGCGTCACCACCATAACATCTCACCAGAGTGTCCCATGCAGCCTTTGCTGTTGTAGAGTCTGCAATCTTCTCAAACACGTTTACATCCACACATTGATGAATGAAGAACAATGCTTTCTGATCCTTCTTCCTTACTTCCTTCTGCGCGTTTTTCTGTTCATCGGTTGCATCTGCTGCTACTGAAACATAACCATCAGTGACAAGATCTAGAACATCTTGAGCACCAAATAGTACACGCATTTGGATCATCCAACGATTCCAGTTTTTACCATCAAATACTGGAAGTTTGGTGTTCATGTTGCCGTTTCCGTTCATCTTCTACTTTGCACAATACACTCAGATTTCTCACACAGTGTTTCCCAACCCACAGAATAAAATTCTGATTCAGATTTTGTTCAAGATTCACACGAATCTAAGAATCAAAATCAAACACACAAGACCTCACGTTCACTCGTGTTTCCCGTGTTTCCCAATGAATCTGAACCGGAGCTCTAGATACCAATTGTTGGTGCAAAGATAGAATAATGAAAATAGGGAAATATTCTATTAAGAGAATGACGGCAGAAGAAACAGGATTAAGAGTTACAATGATTGTCACCCTATTTATAAGTTAAAACTAGGGTTACTAGAATAAGATAAAATACTAAAATACCCTCTAACAAACTTATGGGCTTAAGAAATAATATAATAAAATATGAATTATTACTAATAAGTTTTACCTCATTTTCTTCTAGTAGAAAGATTTTAATTTAATTTTTTCTATAGAAATATTTTTTAGTAGCATTTATTATTTGATTGTATTTCAACATCATAACAGAAAAAGAACAAGGGTTGCCTAAGTTTGTTACCTTATAGAAAGGACATCGAAAAATCCATTGATGATCTTCATCTAAAATAGACATAGACTTGGTCATCTTTATTATTAATCATTATTCTCTTAAGTACTTTTGGGTCAAAATCACTTAAATATAAGTAGGTTAACACCGTGACATTTTCAAAGTAACATAAAAACAATACAACTTTTCTAAATGAAACATTGCTTGGCAACAAATTAGGTCTAGGTCTCTTTCAATGGGTCATAATGAAAAATCTCATGATCTTCAACCACATCACAAAATCTCTAGTTATTTTTTTTCAAAATTTTCATGATTAAAAAATAAAAACCGAGCAAGACTCGGAATTGGAAAAAATTATTTTAAAATAATTTGAATATTAAAAGGGAAAATGTAATGTGAATCAATCACAAAATGATGATAATATAAAATAATAAAGTGATTAAATTTAAGTGGTTAATTCACTCTTTTTATTTTGAGTTAGTCCAATTTTATTAGAAATGGCAAATTTGACTAAAATACATCGGGTTCAATTTATAGAATAGATTAAGGTTTTAAATCCACACCTATTAATATGTTTTTCTTTATCAGTTTTTTCTCCGATCATGATCATTAAGAATAAATTTTATAATATTTAGAATTTTAGAATGTAACGGTCTGCGAACTGGTTCCATCTTTTTTATTTATTTTAAGAATTGAACAAAAGTTTTTTTATTTATTTTAAGAATTTATGTATGAAGGTCCTTTTTGTCATAACATAATCTTGAAATTTTGTGACACTCTGTGATGTAGGTCGTCTTACACACCCTCAAAGACGACTTTGCCGTTTTTTCCATATTTTTTTATGAGACATATCAAGGTTTTAGACCCACACCTCTATTCTATCCGCTCCGCCCACTCATTTTTTTTTACGGATTTTTGCGGGTGCGAGCCTTAACATAATATTTTGCATTCTTAGTCTTAAAATATATAAAATGCCTGATTGTCTGCCCAGTCCCGCCATTATTTATTTTTAGATAGATCGAAATTTTAGGCTAGCAGCCTCCACAATGTTTGTCCCACTCCACCCTTATTTTTTTACAAATTTTTGTAAATCAAAGCTAAACGACACACATACCCATTTACCACCTCTACTAACTCCATATATTTTTTTCTTCAAATTTTTGCAAAATTGAATTAAACGGGTCATATTCACATGGATTTCATGATGCTAGAAGTAAGAACACGCTAAAACTCAACATTTGTCAAACTATCCCATAAGCCTAGCTTAAGTATCTACCTAGAACCCACCTCTAGTATGATGATGATGAAAATGATGGTTGAAGATGAGATAAGGAAGAGTGATGAATAAGCTTCTTCTTCTAGGGTTTTCTTCTTCTTTCCCTCTTTTCCTTTTCTTTCTCTCTACTCCTTTTACTATCTTTTCTTTTTATCTTCTAATACTTTCACTTTCTTAGAATAAAGGGAAAAGAATGATACATAGAAAATATCATTTAGGGTAAAGTTGGTAAGAGTGGCACATGAGGTAGGAAAAGAATATTAAGCGGTAAAATATCCAATATTAGTGTTATCAAATGTCTTAATTGTACTAATTAATAAAAGGTTAGAGTCGAATAATATTAATTAAATCAATCTGAGCTCACTAGTTACTCTAATTATCCTAACTGATAATTCTCAAAGCATATAAAAACTCATATGATCTCAACTAATATTATTTAGAGCATTTTAGAAATTACGGTGTATTACATTGACTCACAACATAAAATCGAACCTCCAGAGTAACAGGATAAAACTTCCTCCTCTGGCGACCTTCCATGAGAATTATTGTGTTGAGTCCCACTGACAACCTTAGTAACTAGTGGAGCTCTATGAACAGAATGAATAAATGCTGAAAAATAGGATGGAGAGAAGGGTATTTTAATGTTTTCGCAGATCTCGTTGACCAGTTTCATCTTATTTCTTTTAACAACTACTCCAGGCCTAACATGCCCAATAGGCCCAATCCGTGTGCAAGAAATTGGATCAGACTCTATAATATTCAGGCCCATTAAACGATGTTGGCGGATTGGATTACTCAAAGCTATATATGAATCCACTATTCCCACTAAAGTTTCAACAACTCTTTGACCCAATAACGCTTCTTCATTCCCCACGTGTTAAGGGGAAAGCGTGCAAGCCACTATACTATAATCACTTTTGTATTTTCCCCCATTTCTAATACACATTTTTATACCTGACACATCCAATCCATCACGCACCCCCAAATTTTCATCTCTCTCACACCTTTCACTCTGCGCACACTTTTTATGCAGCGCCACATCCATCTCCCCAGGTTCTAGGTGACCTACATCATCATTGTTTTTAAAATATTGGAAATTTGTTTCCTTGTACTCTTCCTCCTATGAGATTTCCGTTGATTCCTACACTCCATCCTTTTCATCCTCCTTTGACGTCTCAGAACCAATTACCTCCTTCCAATCCTTATTTAACAGAATTCTCTTTGGACCATAGAAATCCTCAACTAACTTTATACTAAATATGTCTCCATCAATTTCCACATCAAGGATCTCATTGAGATTCAATGTATATTTAGTTTTAACTAAGAATGTAGCTACATCAAAGTGTTTCTTCTTCTCCATTTCTGTATCACAACAAATGAACTCACCCACACAACGTGAGACAAATTTAAAGAGTTGATCTCCCCAGGTGTGGCAAGGAAGACCATAACATTTCAGCCACGTTAGACGTTCATTCTCAATAACTTCAAGTGTCCAAGGTCAATATTTGTAAAACCAATTTGAAATCCGAGCTTTTTCCTCACGCACAAGGGCTGCAATCTCCCCCACCTCAAATTCTTCTAGCAGACACTTGTTTGCTTCAAGTGGAGTAGCTTTGATGCCAAAGAACCCTTCAGCATTCAAAGCATCTTGTATGCAATAAGTAGCTCTTGGTTTCATAAGATTCTAGTTCTAATTTATCTACACTGAACTGCAGATGCGCAAATGTAGGTTTCTTTACCTTTCAGATCCCTTGTGAACTCCCCACGACCCGTGCTTAAGATCTTCCCCTCGATTGAGCAATTGTTCTCCCTTTGTTTATACACGATTTCAATAAAGTATCATTTTTTCTATGCCCAGCCTCTTCTACTTCAGTATTACCCTTTTTCATCGCTCCATTATCACGTTGGAACCTAGGCACGTTTAGATGTAACTTTGTCCCCAACAATGTGGATGCTATAAAGCTTTGTTGCCATAAGTCTAATGTTCTTAACTTTCCTGAACCTCACAAATCCATACCTTCTTTCTCGCTTATCCCTCCATGATGGTATGAAACACTTCTTTGACAATCCCAAAATCTTTGAATACTATGACCATATCATTAGCATTGTGAGAATCATAAAACTTTGTGAAAAAGAAAGATGGAATATCTTTTTCTGCCTCCAATCCTTTCCCTCTTTTCTCCGACCACACCGAGAATCTATTCGAACGATCCACTGGTTTCTTACGTCAAACTTAATCCAATCTCTTTCCTTCATCCTTCCAAACGAAAAAACCTTTTCGGGTGGTCCCTAATCCTAAGATTAGGAGTTTAAACCACCCCAAAATTAATCTAGGGAAAGATGAAAGTTTTCAGTTTAATATTTTGTTTCTCTACATCGTATGGAGATGTTAAAGTAACAGAAGTTGTGGAAAGAACTATTCAAGGTATCTACTGGATTTTCCTAAAATTTATGGTTGAGGTCTTAATAGTTGGTCTCACAAACTTATTAAGTTGTTGCGTTCTGTGTTTCTGAGTATTGAATGTATTAAATACTCCTAAACTATGTTCATCCCTTTTAGGGGTGGTAAAACGAGCTACGGTCTACCAGACATGCCCATTTGCAGAACCATCTCAAACTTTTGAGAGGTTCTGTGTAAGAAGTTGAAGTAAGTTTTTGAAATTTTTTAATGGGTCATATTCAACGATAAATTAATCGTGAAATTTATGTATGAAGACCCTTTTTTGCCATAACATAATCTTGAAATTTTGTGACACTATGTGTTGTAGGTTGTCTTGCACACCCTCAAAGACGGTCTTACGTTTTACCCACACTTTTTTACGTGACAGATCAAAGTTTAAAACCCGCACCCTATATTCTATCCGCTTTCGCCCGCTCCTTTTTTTTTGCGGATTTTTGCAGAAGCGAGCCTTAACATAATATTTTACATTCTTAACCTTAAAATGTAGTGTCTAATTGTCGATTCCATCCCACCATTATTTTTTTTTAGACAAACCAAATTTTAGATCAACACCCTCTACAATGTCTATCACACTCCACTCTATTTATTTACAAAATTTTGTAAAACAAACCTAAATGAGACATAAATACCCATTACCACCTCTAGACTCTCCATATATATTTTTTTTCAAATTTTTGCAAAATTGAATTAAACGGGTCCGACCAAATTAATTTCAGAGGTTGATAGAAATTAAAAGTGAGATTAGGGATAGTAACACCTAAAAAAGTTTGGTAGGTGATGTCAAGTGATGACATATAACCCTGTGTCCTTGAATGGCCCAGAAAGCTCCATGTGATGTTCTTTTTATAGTACATACAAACTACTTTAACTTAATTAATTAATAACTAATTAATCAAACATACCCCACCCCACACACACTTGTAAGAAACTTCTCACGCACATTATTCATATATTCAATAGCTTTCACAATACACCTCACCAGCAACTCCTTAAATTCTTCAACAAAAAATAACTTAAATGTACTTTCCACGTTATGCATCTATCTATCTCTACAAGTCTTTAAATAGCCTTTAAAATTCTCAAATAGTTTTTCATATTTTCATCTCACTCTTTCTTCACCATCATGTTGGATTCTATATTGGAGTTGATTACTCAAGCTGCTTCTAGCTCAACATTCATTTTTTGCTTTTGTAATTTGATTATAGTGATTATTTTATTGGATTTGAAGCCAAGTGTAAATGTTCATCAAAACAGTGAAATCCATCTTTCATATGTGAAACTGAAACTCAAAAACAAGAAATCAACTCCAACAGTATAGAATCATTGACTCAAGAGAAAGAAGTCTCGCGTGTCGTCATCGACGTTGAAGCTAAAGAAGAAGAAGAAGAAGTTGTTGAGATTGAAGTTGAAAACAATGAAGATGTTGAAATTGAAGAGAATGATGATGAGTTGAGGAAAAGAGTAGAAGAGTTTATTGAGAAAGTTAACAAAAAATGGAAAGAAGAATTGTTGATCACATCAAGATTAGTGTATGGCAAAAATAATAATAATGAGATTTTGGCTATATGAAATATGGTTTTAGGTTTTGTTGTATTATGAAGATAGTTTTGTTCATAAGTGCTACATAATTTTCAATGGAATATTAACTTGAAATTAATCACTCTTGCTTATCATTTTTTTTTTTGAGGAAAATGTTTCTAAAAGAAAAGAAGATAACAGTTTTTAATTTAGAATGTTATTCTTGCATAAATTACATGGATAAGAAGAAAAGTGAAAAAGCATAAAGAGCATGTTTGGAATAAGAATATGTAGGGATTCCTTTTATTTATTTCTATTTTTATTACTATTTCTTTTCTTATAAAATAATTGTTAGTGGGAATATTTTTATTCCAAAAACTTTATTATCTTTTTTTATGTTCATCTTGGATTTAAGATAAATACTAACAATGGAATATGAAAACAGAGCACTCTGTTTTTTACTTATTTTGGTAAAAACCATTATGTGGTAGATGAAATGACAAGACATGACAACAAAATTGATCCAATTTAATAAAACAAGTGTGGCAATCAAGTTTATGACAAGAAAATAACAAACAATGAGGAATATAAAAAAGGAAGTAGATTTTATAATTGATTTTATGAGTAGCCACCATAATTGGTTAAATTGAGAGAAGAAAACATTGAAAAAATTGTTTATTAGAGAAAGTTAGATATGGAATTCAATTATGCATAGAGAAGGAGATAAAGTACATTAGCCAAATCAATAATTGTAGGAATCAATTCGTACTCAAGAAGCATAAGTGAAACCTAAATATTGGTGAGTCAACACAACACCAAACACTAATTGAAGGAAATAATAGAATAAGATATTTGCCTTCATATGGAGGAGCATAAAATGTTTAATAATAGTATAGTATGTAACAACTCTAATTTCTAAATTATTGGAGTTGGAAAGGCTCACCATCAACAAATGATGAGTTCCTAGAGCCTTGACCATCGATAAATAATCATTGACATTATCATAAAAATCAATGTTGTTACCATAGGTTTCATTCCACAAGACTTATTCATTTATTCACTAGAAATATGGGAGACAAAACATTCATTAACTTAAAAGAAACAATGTTGTCACTATAGTTTTCATTCTACAATGACTTAGTTCATTTATTCACTAGTAATATTGCATACAATACATTCACTAGAAACTCGGGAGGCGAAATAAGATTCTTAAAAAATACACAAACTCTCATCCAGACTCGTCGTTTGTCCTTAAAATTGAATCTAATAAATATATTGTTTAAGAAATTTCAACTTATGAAATCAAATATCTTTTCAAATCTAACTTGAGAATAAAGCAGTCTCTTTTAGTTTTTTTGGCTCAATCAACCAATTCATTCACAACCATAACTTCATCAACCAATAACATTCCTTTAAGAAAAGCTAATTAATTAACAGAAATAAATTTATCCATAACCTTAGCCAATTTAGCCACCAAAGTTTTAGCAACAATTTTGTAAAGGAACCCAACAAGATAAATAATGCAGAAATTCTCCAAAAGGGAGGAAAACTCGACCTTATGTATCAGTGTGACAAAGAAGATACGGAGGATAGTAGTCATACAATAATGTTTCTCAAACATATGAATCAAATATTCCCAAAAAAGATGCCAAAATCTTCTTATTAAAGAGAAGTTATAACCATCAGGATCATGACTCTTATTCCCTTCACATCAAGAGACTGTCATTTTGATCTCTGAAAGAAAAAACAAAGAAGAAAAAGAAGAAAGGGTTTCACTATTATCCAAAGAGGTATTCTTAAAGTCAGCCATGTTCACAAGAGGAAGACCGACAAAAGGCTCCTTAAAGTGATGAGAAAAATAGTTTCTCAACTCCTGCCGAATCTCAGACACACCTTCCAACTAGGCATCTCCAACACGAAGCGCCAAAATATGATTTCTCTTACTCTTATTCTTAACGTAAGCATGAAAAAAAATCTATATGGCATCCTCTTTCCTTAGCCACTCAATCAAAACACTTGAAAAGCTGAAAGTCTTTAATTCTATGTAAAAACAAAAGTTCTGCAATGACCATCGTCCTAGCAACCACCTTATCATAAAGAATAATACCCTGCTCAACCTTTAAATCTAAGGATCTAATCTCCTCCCTCATAACAAAAATATGGAAGTCAAGCTTATCGAACACTTATTTATTCCTAAATTTAATCACTTCTTTTTGAATAAAAGTATTCAACCACGAGAAAATAGAATATTTTGTACCTACGCACATTCTTTATTAAACATCACCAACTGAAAATCAAACGCCAAAATAAAAAACATATTTTTAATCTAGACATTCTAATATTTATAAATAATGATTGTTTAATCTAATTGAACATTGTTTAATATTTTAATTAAATTGTTGAATACGAGGTCTAACTGTTGAATACTTAATTTTGGAGTTTAGTTAAAATTGTATGAACATAAAGTGTTGATGAATTGTTATGTTTAGATATAATGTATGATGAATTTTTTCATGAAAATGTTTGAGTGCATTCCACAACTTCAACCATGTTTTGAATAATGTCAAAACTAGGAGTATGATTTAGCGTTCTTGTATATTGAACATTATCAACCTAAGTTTAGATATGCATTGATCATTTTAGCCTTAGGATGCATACAAATGTTTTTGAAAAGGCTTAGGCCTATCACACATATCAAAAACTAAGTTATATGTGTAAACACAGTTGCATAGGCCGATCTATAGAAGCTTTTGCTTCAGCACAGGCCGACACATAGAATTACAGGCCAGCTCCCATGCATTAATAATAAAGTCTGTAGGCTCTGTTCGCCTCACTCATGCCAACGTGACACTTTGACATGACGACGTATTGCTTTCATAGGCCGACCTGTAGACTTTAAAACTTAAAACATTTTGTTGTGTATCTTATTTTTTGCATCCTCTTTTACCTATTTCCACACACACACACACACACATACGCGCGCACACATACACACACACACACACACACACACACACACACACATACACATATATACACACACACACACACACACACACACACACACACACACACTCATACATGCACCTTCTTCTAGCAAGGTACTAGTGAATGACCTAAACGGAACTATATTACAAAACATTCCCATAATCTTCAACCTTTCTTCTATGCATACACACAATTGAACTACACATAATCATTTTTTGATTGGGTGACCATCTAGATTAGGGTTGATAACGTCTAATTAGGTTGGTGTAACCTAAAATATTAGGTTGAGATCTTTGTGTGTTTCAAATAAAAAAACCAAGGTGAAGTTTTCCTTCAAGATCAGTGGAATTTGAAGGTTTTAGACAAGATCACGTCAACATGAATTCAACCGAGTGAAGGGCTTGGGATAAAGTATTTTCCTTGAAAGGGAGTAGTGCGAGACGGTGAATCGTGTTCAAAAATCTTGGGTTTAACAAGTGCGTGCTTGAGATAATCGGTGGATTATATCCGCATTGTTGGTGACTTAATCAAGCTTTCATCAAGGGTTTGAAGGTGGTTGAATCAACAACAAAACCGTAGGGTTTGTGGGGTTAGAGCCTATTTCGGTACTGCTTTTGTCCAACAGTCAGACGTTGATGTACTTGAGCTAGTCGTGGAGTAGTAATAGTAGTAACAGTAGGGTGATCAACATACTGAGGTCTGGGATGAGGTCTTCTCTCAGTCATGACAACATTAGTATAATATTCTCTCTTCTTTTTGGAAGTTCCCATATGATTTCTTTGCACCATTGGAAGGCTCAGCAAACTTAGAGACTTTACTGTCCTTGAGTCCTTCCTCGAGCCTTTGGCCAATGGTAACCAAATCCGTGAAGCTTGAGGAGACATTGAAAATCATCGTTTCCCAATAGAATGAAGACAAGGTGTCCATAAACATTCATTAAGTTCCTTTTCTTCCAAAAGAGGTTCAACTTGGGAAGCTAACTCTCTCCACCAATGAGCATACTCATTAAAAGATTCCTTCTCATTTTAAGTCATGTTCTGAAGCTGGCGACCATCAGGAGCCATGTCGAGGTTTTACTTGTACTGCTTCATGAAAGCATTTGCAAGATCTTGGAAGCAATGGATGTTGTTTTGTTCAAGGTTCATGTACCATTTTAGAGAAGATTCACTCAAGTTGTCTTGAAAATAGTGGATGAGCAACTTCTGATTGTTGGTATAAGCATCCATTTTTCGGAAGTACATAACCAAATGGGCACTTGGACAGGAGTGACCTTTGTACTTCACAAACTCGAGAGTTTTGAATTTGACAGGCATAACAAGGTCAGAAAATAGGCACATGTTGTCTGCATCCACACTAAAGAAGTCATTACCCTTCATGGCTCTAAGTCTCTTGTCTATGGTCTGAAATTGTTCACGAACAACTTCAGGTTCAACAAAGTCTTCACGGTCTTCACCGTGAGCACTAGCAGCATTGTACTCATAGGGAGGGTTCTCGAATGGAGCTCGAGTAGTCTAGGTGACAGTGTGAACCACAGGTCTGGGCTCAGCGAAAACTAGAGCTTGAAATACTAGTCTAGCAGTTTGACCAATCATACAGTAGATGCAAGAGGTGGAGAGAAGTTGTGAGGCAAACCAAACTCAAGCCATGTAGATGGTGGCATTTGGGAAGGTTGAGGATTAATAGTAGCACTTGTAACTTCTTGGATAACAATCCTTTGAGATGGTTCCCCTCTAGCAATCATGAATTGGAGCATTTCAGTGAGCTTGGTCATGTTTGACTTCAAATCATCATTTCCCCTTCGGATCTCTATGTTACGCACTTCTTGCTCTGACATTATGCGTTTGTAGTTAGCTTATAGTCATGTATTAGTGTCGAAGAATCAACTTGACGACTGGAAAATGACTGAAAGATAGAGGAAACTGGAATGAGTTACTAGATAGACTGGATGCATACAATGAACTATTGGAATGAGTTGCTAGATAGACTGGATGCACACAATGAATTATGTAAATGATATGCAATGCAATGCAACAGGATGCAGAACACAGGCAACAAGTTCAACATTTTGAGATCACAAGATGGATTCTGGGTGAAGAAACCAATCACGGGTGTGTACTAGGGGTAAAGCACCCTGCACAACGTGTTCTAACAAGGTTTCTAGAGTCATCGATCCATCTTTCAGATATCACTAGCCACATCGATTACTCAAAAATCAGTAATATTCTCAAGAGAAACTCGTTTGAGTGTAGCATCACGTATCAATTACTTTGGGTTTACACCTTCATAGTCACCACCACTACATCTTAAAAGGCCAAGTGGAGGTAAATGGGATCTAAAGGTACTCATCTTCCTCGGGCTCCCATGTCGAAAGTAGTAATGCCTTCACGATTACTCATTCAAAAAATACTACCCACAAAGGGACCTCTACTGAGCGGAGGATTTTCAAGTCAGCTTATTCGAGATTACTTCCTTAAAGCCTCCTTGACTATACCACCCTCCTATACATAAGAGCTCTCAAGTCCGGGTTAGAACTTATCTCACCACATAAGGATCAACCGAAAAATAGAAAAACCTAAGAAATAAATAAACAATAATAGAAACATAAATATAACAAGTTAGATTCAACCCCTGAACAGTTGATTCCCTAGTGAAGTCACCATTTCTGTCGCCAGTGAAAATCGGATACCAAAACTATGGGATCAGCTTGGCTCGCAAAACAATGATGTCACCATGGAACTTTTATTTTATCTAAGTTAAGGGAGAAAATATCGAATAACACCCCTAAATAAACATGCAAAGCAAAAATCAAGGCCTAAAGCTAAGCAAAGAGAGATCAAAGGTACGGGGGTTGGTTATACTAAGGGAAGATACTAGCACCCTAAGTATCTGCAATACTCTACAAGAACCTTTCGAAATATTTGTGTTTTGGCTAAAATTGTTTGCTAAGTATAAAGATGGGTAAAGAGAAAAGAGAAAAGGTGGAGAAAGAAAAAGGTAGAAAACTAAAAATGTAGCTTGCTAGGATCTCGCAATCCTATGCCTATATATCCTTAATAGGAAGCTAGAGCAATCGTAGTTCGGAGACTATGTTAAAAAGAAGGAAATGGGTGAAAAAGAAAAGGAGTGCTCACCAAGGATTGAGACCTTGTGCTTACGCATTCTCAAAAGAAACTTGAGAAATTAGAGCGTTCGTAGTTCGTGGTACTACGAGTTGTTAGGATTCTAAGAACCAAGAACAACGACAAAGATAGGTAAAGAAACAAACAAGGGACACACATAATGACAAGAGGTCAACATACAATCTCTTCCTTTATATTAGGTCAACAAAGATCAAAGGAAGCAACAAATACATGGAAAAATATCATGTAAATGACATCATACATAATAGAATCAACAAACATACATGGAAAAACATCATGCATAAACAGATAAAGATATGCGGCAAAGCATCGCAAAGAATCCACAAACAGTCACGATAAAACATCATGGAGAATAAATAGAAATTACACGACAAAACATCGTGAAAATCCACAAACATAAAGAACATCAAGAATTAATCAAATAGAACAAACCCAAAATATGGAAACAAACTAGTCATCACATAAAATGGGGTGATAAGAGAATTATTAATTAACTTAAATATAAATATTTAATAAGATTAACTAATAATTTAATTAATCAATATTAAATAAAACATTTAAATTAATTAATAATTAAACTAATATTCTTAATATTTTTATAACATCACAAAACTCAATGAAAATATTAAAAACAAAATATTAACATATTTTTGCATTTTAATATTACAAAATAAAATAAATAACAAAATTTTTACATTTGTTTTAAACAATATTTACATAATCCACACCACAATATTACAATGAAAGCAATGTTACAATATAATTACTATAGTATATTTAAAACAAAGCAAACTAACAATATAAACACTAATAGTGTACTTACTGTAATACAATAGACAAAACTTTAAAAGAATAATAGAATACTCTACTAATTAAAATCACTAAAAACTATGGAAATTAAAAATTGAATAAAACTAAAAAATGAGTATCAACAACTAATTACTCATAAAAGCCTTAGGTTACTAAAACCATAAAACAAATTTTAACAACACAAACTGTTAATCACATAACCACACAACACAATCTCATCTCAAAAACCAACAATGTTGATAACAATAATATACAAAAGAATAGATAACAAAAAGTAGTAAGTAAAAGAAAGCAAGAACCTGAAACCACTACTCGCAGCTCCTTCTCACTCGGTCGTATTTCTTGTTCGCGTATCCTCTCAAATAGCTTCTTCTATGTCACGGTTCTTTCCTTCTCTCTGCGGTACGGTTACTACTTGGTAGAGGATGAAAGTACATTGCGGATGGCGTTGACGACAAAAATGACAGTGGATGGATATGTTAACATTTTTATGCAAGTGATGAAATGGTGTTTTTGTATTGACGTAAGGTGTATGAGGAAATTAGTAGCAAAGGGTTATTCTTGGTAGTGCAAGGTCGCTGAAAACCTGATCGATGACAATGGTGATTGTGTTATTCGATCGAAAAACATGAACGAAGGTGCTGCAGGTTTGTTGTTTTGTGTTGTTTTATGTTCTTGTAGTGTTTTTTGATGGAAGATGGAAGAGTATTAATAAATAGTTTTTGAAGTGGTTAAAGGAGGAGAAAGGTTAATGGTGTGTGCATGTGTTGCAAGTTTGGTTGTCTTGTGGTGGAAGAACAATGTTATGCTTTTCCACATGAACAATAGTATTTATGGAGAAGAAATGGTATCACAAATGGTGATGTGAGGTCTATGGAAGTTAATGTTTCATGGTTCTTTTATGGTTTGTATATGGTAATTGTTTTGTCAAAAAAGAAGGAGATGAGATAAGTGTGTTGAGTTTATGGAGAGTTGTGAGAGTACAAAGTGTGTGTTGCTGTTAATTTTTGAAGAAGAATATGAGGTAGTGTTTGTTATGAAGGAAGGAAAAATAGAAACAATTGGAGCTAGAGGGATTATACCTGAGTGAATCACACACTCAAAGATACAACAGAGTCGTCACTGAAATTTTTTTAGTCCCAAAGGACAAGGAAAATATCGATAAAATCCAAAGGAAGAGAAACGGGAAAGAGGATCGGTTATGCGAAAGGAAGGTATTAGCACCTTAAGCATCCGTCGTACCCGACGGGAACCATTTTGTTTACTTCTAGGATTGGATAGGTTATATATCTAAAGGCTTCTAACTAAAAGAAAGATAAGGAGAAAGAGAAATAAATAAAGAAAGAGAAAGTGCTCGAGGAGGATTAGGGCCCTCATGCCTACGTACCCTCATAGTGTAATGAGGAAGTCAGAGCTCCGTAGTTCGGGGAACCAGAAAAAAGAAAAAGATCTGGGTGGACCAGAGAGAAAAAAGAAAGGGAGAAGACGGAGGAAGGTGACTCACCAAGATTTCGCAATCTTATGCTTACGTACCCTCATAGTGCAATGAGGAAATCAGAGCCTATGTAGTTCGAGAAACCAACGCTAAAAAGAAAAAGAAAGAGAAACGGTGTTAAAGACGAGAGAGAAAAGGGAAAGCAAGACCCAACTGGGGAACACAGCAGGAGTGGTGTCAAAACCAAGGAAGAAAGACAAACTCAATCGGGGAATGGGAAAGCAAGGCAAAATCTCTACTAAGGAGAGCAAGAGAGAAGTGTTGACTCCACTGAGGAGAAAACAAAAGAATGGCGATGATGTTGGGGAAAAATGACAAGAAACAAAGCAAAAGGTAAGATCCATAGGGGACTCGGTGTATAAACTGGTAGGCAGTGATTAACCGAAGAAAAATAGGATCAAAACTCTGCAGGGAAAGCACAGAGGTTGAATGTCAACAGACGGACTGCGAAAAATCGGAATAAAGAGAGTATTATGGTGTACTAATTGATAAACAATGGTTAACCGAAAAGAGAAAGAAGTTGGTTTTAAACCACTAGACGGTGATCAACCAAAAGGAATGGGTGTGGAACCACAAAAAGGTTGTGACCCATAGGATGGTACGCTGACTGAACAAGCAGTACTTGATCGAAGAAAAGGGCATTTAAACAGAACAAAGATTACTAACCCAAAGGTGGCAATATTTGAACCAAATAAAGGTTGCTAACTGCAAGGGATTCGGTATTTAATAAATGGTTTGTGATTAACCGAAAAGAATGAGTGATTAACTCAAGAGAGATTTGTTCCATCAGGCAGACATTGATTGACCAAAGGGCTGGGTGATTAACCAGAAGAAGGTGATTAACCCAAAGAAAGCTCAATATTAATAGATGGACTTAGATTAATTGAGGAAAAGGCATATGGTGTTTAACTAATAGGAAATGATGAACCAAGAAAGAAGGAGAGAGAACCAAGAGAAGGTTACAAACTCCAATGGAGATTCGGTTTCAACAGGAAGACTGTGTTTAACCGAAGAAAAAGGATCGACTTCATTGGGGAAGAAGAGAAAATGGTTTTAACCAAAGAACGGTTGATCAACCAAGCAGAGGGATTAAATGAAAATCTTCGAGGAAACCAAAGATGATGATGACCACAAGAGAAAAGAAGGTTGGACTTGAAAGAAGGAAGTTACTCCCAAGACATAAGAAAAGGGGCAAGTGATCAAG